>BLBF01014872.1:207-11465 GCA_015471245.1 Laticauda colubrina
TTTAAAAGCACTACAATGACGTGGGATAATACCCGAAGGAAGCTGAAGAGCACGTACATATATGTATGTGTGTATGTATATATATATATATATATATATGAATGATATATATATAAGATATATATAAGAATATATATGTTTTCTTAGGCTTTCGCGGGTACTTACATGTGTGCTGTTTAGCTTCCTTCGGGTATTATCCCACGTCATTGTAGTTCTGTTAAAGTTGTAGCAACGTTTCAGCAGAATCTCATCTGCCATCCTCAGGCTTCTGTACTGTGTTCATCTGTGAGTCAGACTTACAGTTGCTTCAGTTTTAAATTTGGGGTTTGCCTACTGCTGTGCCAGAATGATTTTTTCTTCATCCTGATTGGTTGGGAGTCTTGATCTGTGTTTATTGGTCTTGAAGTTTGCTGTGTTCTGCTAGATTGGTGTTTCTAATATCTTCTGTCTGTTTTGTGGCTTTTTTTGTCTTGATTGTCTTGAAATAAACAGCCAGACCAAAACCTATGAGAAGCTGGAATTTAAAAAAGCAGGAATATTATGTGACCTCAAATTCCTATGCAGCTGCAGAGACAACAATGCAACACCAACCTGCTTCAAATTATCATTTCATCACAGCACAGCAGCTACTAAACGTATCCTGAAAAGAACTGAAATGGCTCAACTCAGGAACGAGCTCCACAATAAGAGATTCCAATTGGATCAGTTAAACAAAGATTTGCTTGCAGTACACCTGGAATTGAGCAGCAAAATCCACCCTCTACTTTGGGACAAGACAAAACAACTTACAACTTAGAGAGCTGAAACTGAAACCACTTACAAAAATGACAAACTCTTGAAGAAACTAAAGAAATTAGAGCATCACAAGAAAGCCCCCAACAACTCACAACAACACCTGAAACAATTAGTATATAACGTTTCCAACAGAGAACTCACCAAAACAGAAACAGATGTCCTAGCCAAAGGATTCAATTATGCTATAGCACTCAGAACAATCCCCACAGAATACATCATATGTGCAGTAGAATCCAGTCTAACTAAATACAGATGAAGCTGATAGAATAAGACACCAAGTCACGAACATCCTATGCACAAGCAAACCACCCAAAAGCAACTTGCACAAAGAGGAACTAAAAGCCCTGCAAGCCTTAGGAACGACAGCAGCATATCAGCAGATTAAGGTAATGCCACAGTATTTCCAGCAGATAAAGGTAATGCCACAGTAGTAATGGATAGAAAAGACTACGAAACAAAATTGACAGACCTACTCTAAGACTCCACATACAAACCCATAAACATGGACCCAACCACATATCTGGAAAAATTAACCAAGAAGAAAATTCTAACCAGCCACATGAGCAAAGAGATCTGACAGACAATCATCCCAAGAGAAAAATCTTCCAGATTCCCCAAACTATAGGCCTCCCAAAAATACACAAAGAAGGCATACCTCTCAGACCCATAGTCAGCTCCAGAGGAACACCACTACAAAATCTAGCTAAACACTTAGCAAAACACCTACAGCCCCATGCTGAAACCACAGTTTCACATGTACAAAACTTCTTGGAAATAATCAAAGATCTACATGTGGAACAAGAAGATCTGCTTGTAAGTTTTGACATGGTTTCATTATTCACTCAAGTCCTGACAAAAGAAACTCTTGAAATCATCAAGAATAAATAGCAACCAGCTAAACACCTCATGGAACTAACAGAACACTGCTTCACCAACACATATTTCATATACAAAGGACAAAGATACAAGCAAATTGAAGGAGTCCCTATGGGATCACCACTGTCACCCATCATTGCAAACCTGTTCATGGAAGAATTCGAATCCAGAGCCCTGGCTAATGCCACGCACAAGCCCAAATTATGGTTAAGATACATCGATGACACATTTGTGATTTGGCCCCATGGAAAAGAAAACCTAAACAATTTCCTAACACACCTAAACAGCACACACCCCAAAATCAAGTTCACCATGGAAACAGAAATAAACAAACAACTACCATTCTTAGATGTACTAATCTACAAAAAAACAGATGGCACACTAGGACACACTGTATACCAGAAGAAAACACACACCAACCGCTACCTCAATGCCCAATCCCACCACCACCCAGCATAGATAAACTCTGTGACCAAAACACTAATTGCTAGAACCAAATGCCTGGCACACAAGACACACATAAAGACTGAACTATGCACCCTGACTAAAGTACTGACAGCCAACAGCTTCCACAAAAGCAAAATCATCAGCTTGATCCACAAAAACACACTGAGACATGATGGAGACCTAGAAGATGATTCCACCAGACTGTCAATTATTTGGAAGCCTGCACTCACAAACAAAAAAATATCCACACCAGAAGCCAGGCAAACACATGGGCACAAACATGTTCCCCCTGATACCTCCAGCTCAAACACACCCCAACCAGGCAACTAGATGAAACCTAGCTTCCTAATAAATGATAGCCATCCATTTACTCGGAGCCAAGCTGCACCAAAAGCCTCCAATACAGGAACACAATGTTGCCAGCCTATCAAGACAAAAAAAAAAAAAAAGCCACAAGGTTCTTTGATGAAGAATGTTAGGAATATGAAACACCTAACAGGTATTTGGGTTAGTATTATATAAACCAGGATAAACATTTTAATACTGTCTCCTTAAGGGAATGCAAGAGCATACAATTGGGTGTGGTTTATCAAATGGCCTTAAGATGGAGCCAGAAACCTGGATTGTATTAGTCTGAGTCTCAGAAGAGAAGAGAGTGTATCTTTATTTCCTTCTGTTGGAAAGTATTGCTATTGCTCCATTTTTCCTAATTGACTGATATGACTGGATTTAATGTAAGTCTGATACTTAACTGTTTTTGACACTGGACTTTGTTACTGGAATATCCCTGGATTGAAAAATTGACATGTAATTAACATGTAACCCTCACAAGTAAGACTGAAAGGGCAACATAGAGCTAAGAAGTTATTTTTTGTGGGTTATGAGGCCAACCACAGATCATTTAGATTTTGGGATCAAGGCACAGCTCATGTTTATTGTAGTGCTAGTGCAAAATTTCTTGAGCACGTTGGGTGGGATAAACTGGAACAGGAATCCAGCAATGATATTATTATTGACACCCAAATAGTCCCTAAGGATAAAATCAGTACACCCCAAATAGCCATTAAAGAGGAAGAACAGGAGGAAGTAGTAGAACAAGCACAGGAAGAAATAGAAGAACAGGAGCAGGTGGCACAGGAAAGTCCACCAGCAAGCCCTCAGTATTCCCAAGACATTCAACCCGAGTAACACGACTACCTGATAGATATCAGGCTAGTGTTGTATGCCAAGTGAATACAGTTCCAAGTAATGTCGTGAATTAAAACTGTATACTGCAAAGGATCAGGCTGCTTGGCAGAAAGCAATGGATAAGGAATTAGAATCATTAAAAAAACTGGATGTATATGAAAATGTTAAGTTACCGCCAGGTAAACATGCCATAGGATGTAAATGGATATATAAACTGAAGACAGGTGTAGATGGGACTGTTACCCATAAAGCCAGGTTAGTAGCACAAGGGTTCAATCAGACAGCAAATGACTACGATGAGGTGTTTGCACCTAGTCTGAAGGCTACTACATTAAGGGCAGCATTAGTGTGGGCGGCTAAGGAGAAATATATTGTGAATCATTTGGATGTAGAGACAGCTTATCTGCATGCACCATTGCAACACACTATATATTTAAAGAAACCTTTGGGTCTCAAAAATGATAATACTGATAATGATTGCTGGAAATTGAAAAAGAGTCTTCATGGTTGAAAACAATCAGGATATGAGTGGAACCAATGTATAGTTAAAGAATTAACTAAAATAGGTTTTGTAGCTGGCATGGCTGATCCATGTTTGTTTAAAAGAGAAAGTGATGGGATAGTTTCATTATTGTTATTATTTACTGATGATATAGCATTAATCATCAAAACTGAACAAGAAGCTACTGAGATAATTTCACTATTGGAAAAGAAATTTAAAATGAAACAATTAGGAGAAATCAAACATTATCTTGGTTTAAAAATAGATAGAACAAGGGGAAGGTACAAGATCTCACAGGCAGATAAAATTAACCAATTACTAAAAAGTTATAAAATGGAACTTTGTAAGCTGGCTAAAACACCAATGAGCCAGGAGTTTAGCCATAGTGATGTTTAAAGTCCTGTTTTTGATAAGAACATTTATGAGTCCTTGATTGGTAGTTTATCTTATCTCAGTAATTGGTCAAGGCCAGATATTGCATACAGTGTTAATCAATTAGCGAGATTTAACGCTGAGCCCACTGAAAGGCAATGGCAAGCTGCTAAACATGTGTTAAGATATCTGAAACAGACAATACATTATGTATTGTATTTGGAGCCAAAAGCTGAAGTGAATTTGACAGCATATGCTGATGCAAGTATTGCTACAGACATAAACACATGAAAATCTACATCGGGTACTGCTGTATTATTAGGAAAAGCATTGATTGGATGGAGATCTATTAGACAGAAACATCTAAGTTTGTCAACAATGGAGGCTGAATTCTCATGTTTGTCTTTACTATGTACAGATTTAGTTTTGTATAAGCAATTATTAATTGATATGGGAATTAATGTAACAGATCCTATTGTTGTTTACGAAGACAACCAATCAGCAATACAGATGGTTTCAAATATTGCTGTTAAAACAAGAACGAAACACATAGATTTAAGATATTTAAATGTGAGACAATGTGTACAAAGTAAGATGATGAAGTTAGAATACTGTATGTCAGAAAACAATATAGCAGATCATTTTACAAAGGCCCAAGGCTCTATAAAGCATAAGGCTAGCTGTGAACATTATGGAATTAGAATGTAAGGTTGTATCTTCCCCAAAAGGGGAGAATGTTAGGAATATGAGTCTCCTAACAGGTATTTGGGTTAGAAATATATAAACCAGGATAAACATTTTAACACTGTCTCTTTAAAGGAATGCAAGAGCATGCAATTGGGTGTGGTTTCTCAAATGGCCTTAAGATGGAGCCAGAAACCTGGATTGTATTAGTCTGAGTCTCAGAAGAGAAGAGAGTGTATCTTTATTTCCTTCTGTTGGAAAGTATTGCTATTGCTCCATTTTTCCTAATTGACAAATTACTGGATTTAATGTAAGCCTGACACTTAACTGTTTTTGACACTGGACTTTGTTACTGGAATATCCCTGGATTGAAAAACTGACTGATTAACCTGTGAATGACTTTTGGACTACCTATTTTGAACTTTGCTTTAACCTTTCTGGAAGTAAAAACCTTCATTAACTGTACAGTGTATCTGTGTACTGAGTGTATGTTATTCCAACACTACTCTCTTTTCGTCTCCCTGTATGCGCTCATTCTCCTAATGGGGAATTACCTCAACAAAGAATATTATGTTGTAAACAAATGCTTGGATCTTATATTCTTCTTGTTTTATTTTAAGTCCTCTTATCTCCTGATTCTTATTAACAAAGTCAGGATCAAGAGCAGAGGTGACAGGGTCAGCCCTGCTGTACTCCTTCATTATTTCAAATGGATTTATAAATTCCCCTTTTATTATTTATGATTGCTTTCTGGGAAGAGTATATTGAATCCATCATGTTTTCAAATCTATATCCAAATATCATTCCTATTAATTTTTGGGTCATAAACTGCCAGTTAATCTTACCAAAGGCCTTCTGAGGATCCAGAAAAACTAAAGCTTTCCCCACACTGTTGGAGCCATAGATGGGAAGCACGTGGCCTCCAAAGCTCCACCCAACTCAGGGTCCAATTATTTCAACTACAAGGGCTTCTTCAGCATCATCCTCTTTGCCATGGTTGATGCTGACTACAAGTTCATGTACATCGATGCTTCAGGCAACGGGTCAGCTTCAGATGCCCAGATATACAACGCCAGTGACCTCAAGGGTGGGCTGGAACACAACCTCATCATGGGTTTCCCAGATCCAGACCCCCTACTCAAAGACACACAAGATGTGCCCTACTTCATCATGGTGGTGATGCCTTCTCCCTCACAACCTACATCATGAAGCCCTACATTTCCAGATGCCTCACCCGTGAAGAGAGGATCTTCAACTACAGGCTGTCCAGGGCAAGACGGGTGGTGAAGAACGCCTTTGGCATCCTGGCCATCAGGTTCCAGGTCCTTCTCACCATCATGCAGCACGGGGCACATACTGTGAGGAGCATCGTGGAAGCTTGCTGCATCCTGCACAATCTCTTGCGCACCCGCTACCCAGTGTTTCAGAACAGGCTTGTGGACCACCAACAAGCAATGGGGACATGGAGCCTGGTGAATGGAGGCAAGGGCGAAACCTGACAGATACTGTGGATGTGCAAGGCCACAACAGAGATTCACGTGGAGGGAAGAAGCAGTGCAACTTCCTGAAACACTGGTTCAACTCCCCAGCTGGAGCAGTGGAGTGGCAAGACAGGATGATAGATGCTTAATGGATGCTTTCTTCAGCCTATCTCATCACACTGATGAGATTGTGCCATGTATGTTGAGTGGCTTTACAATGAATAGGGCATGAATAAAGAGTTTTGTTTATGTTGAAATGTGTTGATCAATGATTAATTTTTTATTGATAATAAAGGGCCATATGTGTGGCAGCTGGGAGGGTGGACCATACAGTCCCACTATGCTTGCACTGGAGGTTTATCTATCCCACAAGTATCTTTACCCATCCCACAACTATCCTTACCCATCTCACAGCTATCCTTACCAATCCCACAGCTATCCTTACCCATCTCACAGCTATCCATTCCAGAGCTATCCTTACCATCCCACAGCTATCCATCCAACAGCTATCCTTACCCATCCCACAGCTATCCATCCCACAGCTATCCTCATCAAGCCCACAAGCATGCAAAGGCTTAACCCTTTTTTCAAAGCTTTCCCCAACACTTTATTAAGTAAAAAAAAATAAACCAAGTGTGTGAAGTAAAGATAACCTTTATTAATAACAAACTGTATGACTTTATTAAGAAGAAAAATGACCCAAGTAAAGTGTCTTAAGGAAAGATAAAGTGAAAAGGTAACAACTCAGTCTCTGGCACTCTTCTCGGTCACTCTGAGGCATGCCCATAGTCTCAGATGTAAAGGGGCCAGGAACTGTGAAGGTGGCTGTTGCTGGAGTACTGGTCTGAGGTGCCATTGGGGTGCCTGGCCCCAAGAGTACAACAGGAGATGGTGTGTGCAGGAAGCTCTCAGAGAGATGACTAAGTCCCGTGAGGTTGAGAGGCCCTTCCTCAAGTACCTGGGATGTGAGGCCCAAGACTGATGACAGATGTTCTGAGGAAGGGCTTGGCTGTGGGGTGGAGGAAGGAGGAGTGTAGTGGGGCTGTCTGGTCTGCAGCTGGGTCAGGTGAGGCATCTGTGGTGTCTTTGGCATCAGAGGAACCTGGGTCTGGATTCGGAAGGGCTGCCTCTGCTGTGGGAAGTCCTGGTAGTGGTAGGCTTGGTAGGCGAAGGGCTGCTGAAATCCGTGGAAGGGCTGTGACATCGCCTGGGGTGGAGGAGCAGACCTGGAGTGGGTAGGAGCAGGTTCAGCTGGGCCTGGAGGGTGGTGCAGAAGAGCTGTGATCCTCTCCTTCATCGCCTGGTACTGGGCCTCGGGCATGTCCATGAGGGTCTGGCTCACGTAGGTGATGAAGGGCTTGCGGTTGGAGGATGGTATGTCGAAGTGGACCAGCTGGGAGAGGAGATCTGTACTGGCTTTGATTGTGTCCCTGATCTCCAAGAGGATAGTGTGGCTCTGTCCCTCCAGTCTGCCTCTCTGCCTGCTTTCTGTGGAGATGGAGCTGGGGGTGGGGGTGGCTTGGTCTCTGGTGGCTGCTTCTTCTTGCTCCATCTGAGACAGGGGATCCTCCATGTCCTCTGGCATGGGGAGTGCAGCTGTCGGGGGGGGTCTCTGTTGTGGGGCCCTCCAAAGACACCTGCCTGGACACTGTAGCTTTCTCCTGGCTGGAAGAGGAGTGGTTCTCTGAGGGAGAGGGTTGACAGAGGGGCTGCTCCTCAGTGGCGGATTCACCCACCAGGAAGCTGCACCTGGCCATGACATAGGTCTCCCGGTCAATGAGCTTGACAGCGGCCTGCCTGGATCTCTTCAGATGCAGCTTGCCATACCAGGTGTGCATATGCTTCCACCATCCCAGGAAGACATCTGAAGTGTATACCCAGGCTCTCCACCTTCTGTCTCCACGCTGCCTGCTTCCTCTTGGTGTCGCGATAGAACTGTGGCCCTTCCTCCAAAGGTACTCATTCTCCCTCAGCCATTCCAGCACCTCCTCCTTATGGTCTTCGGAAATGGAGTACTGTTTCCTCTCCCCCTTCTCCTTGCCTTGCCTCTTCCTCCTTCTGCCAGGGGCTTCAGGGCCTTCAGCAGCAGAGCTTTGAGGGTCTTGGGGCTGGTCCACCACAGCAGCAGCAGCAGGAGAAGCAGCAGCAGGAGAAGCACCAGCAGCACCAGCAGCAGCACCAGCAGGAGAAGCACCACCAGCAGCAGCAGAAGCACCAGGAGCTTCAGAGTCAGCGCCAGGGGGTGGGATGGTGGTTCTTCTTGCCAGGGCTAGCAGGAGTAGGCACAGGCTTCCTCTTCTTCCCCATGGTGTTCTCTCAAGATGTCTCTGGCAGCAGGTCTTTCCTCTGAATTGTGACCTGCTTGCGATCTGCATCCTTTTATATCCGCGGAGCTTACACAATTCATCCTCCCCGCATGCGCAGTGAACGCTTTGCATCCGCTTTGCATCCACTATGCATCCTACAGGCATCCGTGATGCATCCGTGTCATCCGCTATGCATCAGCTATGCATCCGCTCCTTCTGCTACACGTCCACTTCGCTGTTCTCCCCCAGAAGCCCTGCGGATGTGTCATCTGCTTCCATCCACTTTCATCCACGAGGCTTCCTACGAACATCCGCTTTACATCCCCGCTACATCCTCCCCACATCTGTTCCTTTCCGTTGTTGTCCACTCTGTTTATGCAAGTTTGGGGCACTTTTGAGAGCGGATAACAATGGATGGAAAATTTGCTCATCCGCTGTGTCCTTTTTACATACGTTTTGCATCTGTCGGCCAGTGTGACCTAGCCTTAAGGCCGCCTGTTTTTCTGGATGGGCCTCATAATAGTCTAGTATGTTGATTCCTGTTCTTGTGTTATTTTTTATTTGTCTCATCGGTAAGAATCCATTTCGATCTGGGTGTATTTTTCCATTTAATAATTTTTTCACTCCTTCTGCCATAATGTTCATATAAAATTTTATAATCAGCGTTTAATAAAGAAATTGGCCTATAGTTTTTTATCTGCATTGTGTCTGTAACTTTTTTCAGTATTAGAGATATTAATGCTTCTCTCCATGATTCTGGTAGCTTTGCCTCTGGTAATACCTCATTACAGACCTCCAATAGTACCAATTCAATAGCTTCACCTATGCTTTTGTAGATTTCCCCTGGTAGTCCATCTGTCCCTGGAGTTTTATTATTTTTTTGTCTCTGAATTGCTTCTTTTAATTCTTCTATTGTAATATTCCTGTTTAACATTGCCCTTTCCTCTTCTGTTAATACTGACATGCCTTCTCCTTTTAAGTAATGTTTTATTTTCTCACCTGTCATCTCTTCTTGTTTATAAAGCTCCTTAAAAATTATTGTGCAATCCTTTTTTTCTTATCCATATTGTTTTGTAGTTTCCTCTCTTTATCTTGTAACTGCTGGATTATTCTTTTTTCTCTTTGTTTTTTTAATTTATAGGCTATCCATCTTCCCAGTTTATTTGCATTTTCAAAATGGTTTGTTTAACAAACTTAAAATTCCTTAGATTTTTCTCCTGCTCCAATATATTTAATTTGCACTTAGCTAGAGCCCTTTTGCTTTTAATTTGCTCATCTCCCAGTTTACCTTATAGTTGGGCTTCTAAATGTTTAATCTCCTCCTGTAATATATTGTATTCTTTCTCTTTTTCTTTTTTCCTCTTCACAGTGTAGGCTATCATTAATCCTTTTATGTACCCTTTCATTGTATCCCACAAATTCTGTAATGATGTGTGGTGTTTCTTATTATCCTTTAAAATAATTCTAGTTCTTTTATAATTCATTCAATATATTCATTCTCTTTTAGAAGTTGTGGGTTCAATGTCCATCTCACTCTCTTCCTTTCTTGTCCTTTCCTTGCTATTATAAGGGGATTGTGATCTGCCCATATATTTGGTGTAATTTCTACTGCTTCTATTTCTTTACCTAATGCTATGTTTATCCAGACCATATCTATTCTTGACCAGGATTTGTGAAGATTGGAATAAAAATTATATTTACCTTCATCTGGATTATAGTTTTTCCATATATCTATTAAATTTAATTCTTCCACCATGTCAAAAAAGGTTTTGGGGAAAATATTCTTTTTTTAATTATTCTTTTGGTCACTAGTATAATCTTTCTTTATATCTACAATCGCGTTATAATTACCAATCAATCATATATCTTCTTTCCCTGTTTCAATATTTTTTTCATGAACTTTTCTGTGAAATTCCTTTTGCCTATTATTGGGTGCATATATAAATGCTAGCAATATACTTTTCTGATCCAAAATTATTTCAATCATCAGTATTCTTCCCTTTGTGTCTGTATATATTTGATTGGCCTTTATCTTTTCTAATGTACACGGCTGCCGCTTTCCTCCACCAGTACTACATAGAGTTCCCCTAGATTGTTACATTACAAATATTTTGATCTTGTTTTTTAATGTGTACCTCCTGGAGGCACACAATGTCCATTTGATGCTTTGCTAATTTTGTAAAAGTTTGTTTTCTTTTGACTGGAGAATTAAGTCCATTAATGTTTAATTAGAGTAATTTCAGTGTATTTTCCATTCCTTTACTGTTATACTATTCACTGCTTTCTGTTGTTTTTTGTGTCCCTTTGAACTCTTGTTCTTACTCCTTCTTCTTCCTGGAATTCTTTCTCCTCCTTATTCTCTTCTTCCTGTTCTTTTCCTTTC
The DNA here is from genome assembly GCA_015471245.1 of Laticauda colubrina. NCBI lineage: Eukaryota > Metazoa > Chordata > Lepidosauria > Squamata > Elapidae > Laticauda > Laticauda colubrina. The sequence continues at coordinate 11,242 of BLBF01014872.1, forward strand.
CTTTCCCATCTCTGATCTTGGCTTGTCTGTTGTAACTCTTCTCTACTACTGTGCTCTTCCTCTGGTCCAACGAGTTGATCATGGAGTTCTTGCGCCTTGTCCAGTATATCTACTTTAATTTTTTTTTCTTGCCGGTATACTAGCATTCCTTCTGGTGTTATCCATCAAAATAGTATGTGTTAGGGATAACATTGTTTACCCTAACTGGTTTAGGTGAAATAATA
>BLBF01014873.1:0-16226 GCA_015471245.1 Laticauda colubrina
TTGGCTGTGGGGTGGAGGAAGGAGTAGTGTAGTGGGTCTGTCTGGTCTGCAGCTGGGTGAGGACTGGCGTGGGTGGCATTGGTGGTGTGGGTGGCATCGCTGTTGTCGGTGGCATCATTGGCGTGGGTGGCATCGGTGGCATCAGTGGAACCGGTGGCAACGGTGTCGCCCGATGACTCTGTGCCTGGATTGGGACGGGCTGCTGCCTGTGCTGCTGTACCTCCTGGTAGCCATAGCCCTGGTAGGTGAGGGGCTATGGGAAGCCTTGGTATGGGAGGGACATCACCTGGGGTGGAAGAGCAGACCTGGACTGGGTGGGAGCAGGTTCCTCTGGGTCTGGAGGATTGTGAAGCAGCTCCGTGATCTGGTACTTCACCACCTGGTACTGGGCTTTCTCCATGTTCTTGAGGGTCTGGTTGACATTGGTGAGGAAGGGCTTGCGGTTGGAGGATGAGGAGTCGGTGCTGACTAGCTGAGAGAGGAGATCTATACTGGTGCGGATGGTGTCCCTGATCTCTAGCAGGACAGTGTGGCTCTGCCCCTCCTGCTGTCTGGCTCTCTGCCTTTCTGCGGAGGCGGAGCTGGGGGGGGTGGATGCGGCTACGACTGTGGTGGACTCGATGTCTCCTCTCTCCCACCACACCAGGGAGTCCTCCACGCACTCCACCATGGTGACAACAGCTGTCCGCAGGTTCTCCACCGTGGCACGCTCCACGGAAACCTGCCAGGAGACAGGGACTGACTCTTGGCCAGAAGAGGACTGGGTCACAGAAGGCTGCCGGAGAGAGAGGGTAGACAGAGGGGCTCCTGGTGCTCCTCGGTGGTGGATCTCACCCTCCAGGAAGCTGCACCTGGCCATGACGTAGGTCTCTCTGTCCATCATCTTTACTGTGGCCTGGCCAGATTTCTTCAGGTGCAGCTTCCCGTACCAGGTGTGCATATGTTTCCACCAGCCGAGGAGCACCTCCGATGTGTAACCCATACTCTCCGCCCTCTCTCTCCAAGCAGCCTGCTTCCTTTTGGTGTCCCTGTACAGCTGGTGTCCCTTCCGCCACAGATAGTCATTCTCTCTCAGCCTCTGCAGCACCTCATCCTCGTGTTCCTCCTCAATGAAGTATTGCCTCCTCTCCCGTCCCCGCATACGCCACTTCCTCTCTTTGCCAGGACCAGATGGGCCCTCATTAGAGGGGCTCCCAGGTGGTAGGGGCTGTTCCTCCACACCACCACCAGCAGCAGCAGCAGCAGCAGGATCATCATCATCATCATCATCATCACCAGCAGGATCATAATCATCATCATCATCATCATCAGCAGCAGCAGCAGCAGCAGCAGCGGGATCATCATCATCATCATCATCATCAGCAGCAGCAGCAGCAGGATCAGCAGGACCAGGATCAGCAGCAGCAGAGTAATCACCAGGAGCCCCAGCAGCACCAGCACCAGCACCAGCACCAGCAGCACCAGCAGCACCAGCAGCACCAGCAGGACGAACAGGACAAGGAAGACCAGGACCATGAGCAGTACGAGCAGTACGAGCAAGTCCAGGAGCACGAGCAGGACCAGCAGTAACTTCAGCAGAGTACGCAGCAGCAGAAGCACCACCGCCAGGAGCACCTTCAGCAGAGTACGCAGCAGAAGCACCACTGCCAGGAGCAGCTTCAGCAGAAGCTCCAGCACCAGAAGAGCGAGCCCGAGCAGCAGAAGCCCCAGCAGAAGCAGAGTCAGGGACAGGGGGCGGGAGGGTGGCCCTGTCCCTCTTGGCAGGGATGGCGGCAGGCTGCTGAGACTTTCGCTTCTTCCCCATGGTTGTGGGGTTGCTGGCTGGCAGGGAGGCTGGCAGGCACCAAGGCTAGCAGGAAGCCTGGCAGGAAGCCTGGCAGGAATGCTGGCACGAAGCCTGGCAGGAAGGCAGGCAGGCAGGCAGGCACCAAGGCTGGCAAGCAGGCAGGCACCAAGGCTGGCAGGCAAACTGGCTGGCAGGGAGGCTGGAAGGCAGGCTGGCAGCAAGGCTGGCAGGCAGGCAGACAACAAGGCTGGCAGGGAGGCTGGCCAGGAGGCTTGGAGGCAGGCTGGCAGGAAGGCTGGCAGCAAGGCTTGCAGGCATGCTGGCAGCAAGGTTTGCAGGCAGGCATGCAGGCAGGGCAGGCAAGGACTCGATGTATCCTGCAGCAGGTCTTTCCTCCGAATGCTGGCCACGTGCGAGCTGCTTCCCTTTATATCTGGGGGGCTTGCGCAATGCACCCCCCCCGCATGCGCAATTAACACTCGGCATCCGCTAGGCTTCCGCTGTGCATCCACTAGGCTTCCGCTCTGCATCCGCTTCATCTGCTGTGCATCCGCTGTGCATCCGCTTCATCCATTCCATGTCTGCTTTGCTGAGGTCCCCTGGAAGCCTAGCAGATGTGCCATCCGCTCCCATCCGCTTCCATCCACTAGGCTTCCGTTCCGTATCTGCTTTCCATCCGCCCTGCGTCCTCCTCGCATCCGTGTTATCCTCTCCGGTTATGCAAATTTTTGTCCCTTTTGAGAGCGGATAACAACGGATGGAACATTTTGCTCATCCGTTGTGTCCGTTTTGCATCCGTTGGGCAGTGTGACAGGGCCTTTAGGTAGGGAAAGTTACTGTTTCTGTTTCAGTTTCTAAAAATCAATATATGGTTCGACAGAAACAATAATATGAAATATAAAGTATTATTACAATAGCCATTAATTGGCAGAAATGTAGAACACAAATCCTGACAATAAAGAAATTAATCAACAAGAAAAAATTTCTAACAGAAGTTGAGTTTCTATAAAATGGTGAATTGGAGTAAGTAGTTTTCCCAAATGGGCAAATCTGTTTATGAATTCATGCAAGAAAATGAAATGTGAATGTGAATTAGAGAGCATATGATTTCAAAATACTTGGGGACATATTCACATGTGAGAACATATGTTTTGCTAAGATATGTTTGCTCATGCCAGATAATCAACAAAATCCAAGGGAATAAGTTAGACTTATTTGAATTGTTCAAGTTGTTGTTTAAATTGTCAGTATGATTAACTGATTCAGTTCAAATTGTAAGTATGAGATGATAAAATGATGGTGTACATATGCAGAAGTCCAAATGTGCCCGAGTCAATGTACTGAATGAAGTTTGCTTTGAGATTTTATCTTGAAGAAACAATATGATTGAATTATTTTTATTCTGAAACTTTGCACATCTCTAACAAAAAGTTCTGCAGCATTTTCTCTACTACAGAAGTGTCTTTTTTGCAGTTTTCCTTGCACAACATTATTTTTTTGCAAGAGACCATTCTAACACTCCTTGAACCACTGCAATTGTTTCTGCCATTTGCCAGAACAACAAGTAGAAGAAGGATAGGTATGGCAAAAGGTGGAGTTTAATGGAACACATATGTAGTGTCAAACTATTAGCATCTGCAGCAGAATCGATGGCTGGGGGAAACTGGATTTAAAAGAAACTACAATACTCTACTTTAATCAAGTCTGTAAAATAAAAAAAGATTGGTCTGCTCTTCATAAAGTAAATTGTATTAATAACAGAATAGTAGAATAATAGAATTGGAAGGGACCTTGGGGGCCTTCTAGTCTAACCCCATGTCCTGACAGGAAGACATATACCATTTCAGACAAATGGCTGTCCAATCTCTTCTTAAAAAACTTCTAATTTTGGAGCATCGCAACTTCTGGACTGGTTCTAACTGTCAGGAAATTTCTCCTTGATTAGTTTCTACCCATCACTTCTTGTACTGCATTCAGGTATTTTGGAGAAAAGGTTGACTCACTTTTCTAATATATGTTTTGCTAAGAGCTGTGGTGATGCAGTAGTTAGAATGCAGTACTGCTATTTCTGCTGACAGCCGGCTGACTGCAATTGGGCAGTTCAAATCTCACCAGGCTCAAGACTGACTCAGCCTCCCATCCTGCTGAGGTTGATAAAATGAGGACCCAGATTGTTGGGAGCAATATGATGATTCTGCAAACTGCTTAGAGAGGGCTGTAAAGCACTGTATATAAGTCTAAATGCTATTGCTATATGTGACACAACAAACAAATTTGCAAAACAACTTGCTATTTGAACACTGTAAGCTAATAAGAGAAAGATTTTATCTCTCCCTCTCCCCTTTCCTTTACTTTCACTATGGTTTCATGAAGCTACTCATGATGGAGATTTTAAGCCCCTGTCACACAGCACCAACGGATGGAAAGAGGATGTAAAATGGAGAGAAACACTTGCCATCTGTTGGTTAATGCGATGCATCCGTTCTGTACTCACTGCGTCCGTTTTCATACTCTCTATCCATCCAACATCCGTCCACTGACATTTCACCTGCTCAAAAAGTTTTGAGCTGCACAAAACTTTTTGAGTGGAAAATGTATCCAAGCATCCATTCTACATCCACTATGCATACGGGGAATATCCGTTATATATCCGTCATCATCCGTTACATGTCCGCTATATCTGCTAGGCATCCGCTGTGCATCCGCGCAACTCGCATCCACTCTAGCAGAAAATGGACACAGGGAGGAAGCGAAACGGATGCAGAACGGACACGCAGCGTTAGTAGCACGGACGTAGAAAGGATGAAAGAGGATGCAGCTCGCATAGAAAGCATTAAAATGGAAAAAACGTTCGTATAGGGGACGTATCTCGGATATTTAGGATGTCTGCAGGATGCCTAGAGGATGCAAAAGGACACCTAGCGGAAAACCTATATTTCCTATAAAAAGGGGGAGGAACTCACCTGGATCTCACTTTCAGTCCAGCAGCCCTGCGGTGCAGACCTCTTCAGCCTTCATCTTTCTCTTGCTCTTCCACAGCATCCAGTCATCTCCACCATGGATCGTCACACACTCATTTTTGGTAGCCGCCATCATTCTACAACAGTGCGAAGCCCTCTAAAGGCTCTTTCACCTGTTCTACGGGAAGAAAAGGAGGCGTCCAAGAAGTGTCTGGGTCCGAAGATGGATCGTGAGAAGAGCCGAGTACAGACTGTATAACAAGCTGATGGTGGAGCTGAGGAACGAAGACTCTCGTGCATTCCAGAACTTCATGAGGATGCCACCAGCCATGTTTGATGAAGTTGTGGAGTGTCTGAGACCCAGGTTGACCAAGCAGAGCACCAACTTCCGGCCCAGCCTGGACCCTGGGCTGAAGGTGGCACTGACTCTGCACCACCTGGCCTCCGGGACCACGTACAGGAGCATGCAATACACCTGGAGGGTGCCACACAACACCATCAGCATTGTGGTCAGAGAAGTGGTGCAGGCCATCATCGAAGGCATTGGTGGCATCGGTGGTGTTCGATGAACCTGTGCCTGGACTGGGAAGGGCTGCCTGTGCTGCTGGAACTCCTGGTAGCCATAGACTTGGTAGATGAGGGCCTGTGGAAAGCCTTGGAAGGGCTGTGACATCACCTGGAGTGGAAGAGCAGACCTGGACTGGGTCGGAGCAGATTCGGCTGGGCCTGGAGGGTTGTGTAGAAGACCTGTGATCCTCTCCTTTATCACCTGGTACTGTGATTCGGACATGTCCATGAGGGTCTGGTTGACGTAGGTGAGGAAGGGCTTGCGGTTTGAGGATGGTATGTCGATGTGCACCAGCTGATATATGAGATCTACGCTGCTTCTGATGGTGTCCCTGATCTCCAGCAGGACAGTGTGGCTCTGTCCCTCTGGTCTGGCTCTCTGCCTGCTTTCTGTGGAGGTGGAACTGGGGGTGGGGGTGGGTTGGTCTCTGGTGGCAGTGCCCTCTCCTTGCTTCCACTGCATCAGGGGGTCCTCCATGCGCTCCACCATGGGGAGTGCAGCTGTCGGGGGGGTCTCGGTCATGGCATGCTCCACAGATACCTGCCTGGACACAGGAGCTGACTCTTGGCCAAAAGAGGACTGGCTCTCTGTGGGCTGCCTGAGAGAGAGGGTTGTCAGAGGGGCTGCTCCTTGGTGGTGGATCTCTCCCTCCAAGAAGCTGCACTTGGCCATCATGTAGGTCTCCCGGTCGGTGAGCTTGACCGTGGCCTGGCCAGACTTCTTGAGGTGCAGCTTCCCGTACCAGGTGTGCATGTGCCTCCACCGCCCGAGGAGGACCTCCAAAGTGTAGCCCAGGCTCTCCGCCTTCTCTCTCCAAGCCGCCTGCTCCCTCTTGGTGTCTCGATATTGCCTGTGTCCCTTCCGCCATAGGTACTCATTCTCCCTCAGCCATTCGAGCACCTCATCCTCATGTTCCTCTTCGATGGAGGAAGAGGTCTCCCTATCTCGTGTATGCCTCTTCCTCCCTCTGGCAGGGCCTTCTGGGTCCTCATCAGAGGGACTTCAAGGTTCTAGGGGCTGCTCCACCACACCACCACCACCAGCAGCAGCAACAACAGCAACAGCAAAAGCAGCAAAAGCAGCAACAGCAGCAACAGCAGCAACAGCAGGACCAGCAGCACCAGCAGCACCAGCAGTACCAGCAGCACCAGCAGCACCAGCAGCACCAGCAACACCAGCAACACCAGCAGGACCAGGAGCACCAGCAGCAGAGTAAGCACCAGCAGAAGCACCAGCACCAGGAGCAGCACCAGCAGAGTAAGTACCAGCAGAAGCACCAGCACCAGGAGCAGCACCAGCAGAGTAAGCATCAGCAGAAGCTCCAGCATCAGGAGCAGCACCAGCAGAAGGCCCAGCACCAGCAGAGTCAGCCCGAGCAGCAGAAGCCCCAGCAGAAGCAGAGTCAGGGCCAGGGGGTGGGATGGTGGCCCTGTCCTTCTTGCCAGGGTTGGCAGAAGATGGCACAGGCTTCCTCTTCTTCCCATGGTTGTTGGCTAGAGATGTGTCTGGCAGCAGGTCTTTCCTCTGAATGGTGACCTGCTTGCGAGCTGCATCCTTTTATATCTGCGGGGCTGACGCAATGCATCCTCCCCGCATGCGCAGTGAATGCTTTGCATCCGCTAGGCATCCACTAGGCATCCGGGATGCATCCGCTGTATCCGCTCTGCATCCGCTCTGCATCCGCTCCTTCTGCTGTGCATCCGCTTCGCTGTGCTCTCCCAGAAGCCTAGCGGATGTGCCATCCGCTTCCATCCGCTTCCATCTGCTTCCATCCGCTTCCATCCACTAGGCTTTCATGGAGCATCTGCTTTACATCCTGGCTACATCCTCTCCCCGTCCATTCCTTTCCATTATTGTCCGCTCTGTTTATGCAAATTTGGGGCACTTTTGATAGCGGATAACAATGGATGGAAAATTTTCTCATCTGCTGTGTCCTTTTTACATACTTTTTGCATCCGTCAGCCTATGTGACAGGCCCTTTACATATGAAAGCCTTTTTTAACTGCTTTGGTGAATTGAACTCTCTTAAGCATTTATCTTATTTGAAAAATCATGTTTTTGGGGGGTGGTTTCAATGCTGGGGTATGGAATATTTCAGTGTTCTGCTGATTGCTGTTATACTTTGGTTCAACACAACATCAATACATCAGTGTTTTTAAACCTTGGGAACTTTAGATTACATCGGGAATTCTGGGAGCTGAAGTTCACTTATCTTAAAGTTGCCAAGATTGTGAAACATTGCTCTCTATACAAAGAAGAGACAAAAAAGAAGGGGAAAGTGGGACTTCAGATTTCGAGCTCTAAATCAATCTTGACTGATAACATCAACTAGTTCTCTGACTTTAATAGTATCCCAACCCTTTCTTGCTTGTAATCCTGAAAGGATACTGGTTGCTCAGTTTTAAAGAAATTACCTTACCTTCTGAAAAACTAGCAGTCCTCTGGCATTTTGTGAGAACATGATAGCTGATTCAGAAACTAGATTAAGTAAGTGATTTTAGAAAAAGATATAATTATCATAAATGGAGCATAAAATGAAGACTAGGGTTGCTTTTATATTTTATTAATGTAAACCAAATGTACTCCCATGCTCCAAGTCTAAGTAAAAGTTTCTTCAACTCTAAATTAATTTGGCCTGATTTATTCTGTAGATTTTATGGACATGATGCATCTTTATTTGCAAATAAATAATAACATTTCAGTTTTGTTTTGTTTTTCCCCATTAACTTTGAAAGTTAGAAAACACTTTGAAAAGATGTATACATTTTCTCTTTGGTATTTTCAAGCCAAATAAAATGGATCTTTAGGGATAGGTACTTTGTACCTGATTGAGTTTAGAATTTAACCAATACCAATTGAAATTAATGAATGGACATGTGACAACGCTAAACTGTTATTCTTATATTTTGGCACTGAACTAAATATTTTCTGAGACAAACTAAACAGGAAATGACTGGCAAGTCTTCTACAATAGTTCCACTGAAACAGAATAAGAATAATACAAGGCATTATTACACTAGCTTCCCATTCACTATAATGAAACTTGGAAAAAAAGAACTTCCTAATGGACCTAGTCACAAATATTTCAATTAAACTGCTTCAACCAATCCCTTTTTCATTAGTTCCTTAGCATTCTGCAAAATTTTTATGCTTGTACCTATGTGTCTGCCTCCTTCTTTAGCATCTGAAGATCTTATGTTTCTTCCAGCCAGTGTGTTGTTTTCATTGTTCATAGGAACATATGAGCTTAAGAATGTAACAAGTTCATGTTAATCTACTCTCACAAGAAGGATTTCATCTTTTGAACTAAAATATGCATTCGTAGGGAAGAGAATATATAAGCATAAAGTTATTGCTATGGACCAGGTCATAAGTCTCTTTAGCCTTAATTTTTTATTCCAGATTGACCAACTAGATGGTCACCATATTCCTCAGAAAATGAGATTTACATGCTGTTAGAGTTTATTGCAGAAATCAAATCTAGAAAGCACACACAGATGACTGATTCAGTAGGATTCATTAACTTCCTTATATACATAATAAGATCTAAGTAAAATGTACAATACCAATAGTAGATTCTTCCAACGCAACACAAGCAGAACACAAGCAGAATACACGCAGCAGCTTCAGAGCTCAGAAGTTTCAGTTCTCAGCACAGCACTCAGAGCTTGCAGGGCCATGCTCAGTTTCAGTTTCTAATTCAGGTCCCATTGGCTGATCGTGTTATCATGTCTCTGCCAGTTCATGAATATTTTGACACATTCTGACTCTTAGAGGGGAGACAATATCCTGCCTTCGTGATTAGATGTTATTGATGTCCTCTATAGAATTATTTAATTCTCTTTCAAAGACAATGAAGCAGGCAGCCAGCACTATATCTTGTAGCATTACTATGTGCTGCATAAAGCTTTTTATCTGTTTTGGTCCTCTCACCATTGAGTTTCAATACTTCAGAAGTACTTCAACAAGTTTATTACTGAAAATCATGCAGTGATGCTTTCCCTGATGAAAAAATAATTGTGAGAGAGCATTTCTTTTAACCAAATTATTTGTGTGCCCTTCCCCTCCCTTATGAAGGAAAATATAATGATTTTAACTTCATCAATATACATGGGAGGGAGTCACAGATTTTCATTCTTAACTGGAATCCTACTTACCTGAAAATTGAAACCAAAGAATAGTATATATAGCCCACTTTTCCTAAAGATCTATCTCAAATTTTGTGGAGAATGCCTTGATGTAATGGTATTTGGAATAACCTCTGAAGGCAGGGAGAAGAGCCACAGTCAGAGGAACATTTGAATAAGAGGCATGAATGCAGCATGAATGTAGGCATGGCAAACATCTCAGAAGTTGTAATGGTGTGTGGGAATGACCTTGAGAAATAGGGCAACTAGATGCAGCCAAGGGAACTGTCAGTTAAAAGATAGCTTAGCCTGCAGTAGAAATAGGATCAGGCAAGACTCTCAGAAGAGACCCTCCCAAGTTTCCTGGACTGTAAAGAAAATGAGGGAGAGACATAATTTCAGACTTTGCAAGATTCTGTTGATCTAACCTTATAATAAAATATAATTTGTTCATCTGGGTGTGCTTCTTGTCTGAATTATCTTGCAATCTCCCACCACAACCTGTAGAGTAAATGTCAACATTCAATAAGCAGTTTAATAGCTAGTAATTATACTAAATGATTGCACTTCTTCGAACAAGAATCTGCAGAAGACAGAGCTGAAAAATAGGTCACCATTGTCTTGAAGACTTTTGGCACAGAAGTGCTACCTTGATTTAATAATGTCTAAGAGCCACACATTGATATATAACAACATCTATAAAATAGCTCTGTTCCATGTCAATGCAGTTATGTGTGACTATCTCTGCCACATGGACACATTTGTCTTACATACTTTTTTTCCTATTTGAATAATGTGTCAATTAGAAGTGCAGATTCTGTTGGATGCCATCATTTTTTTCTTAAATTATGAACATATTATATTAATATGAACTTATGTAATTTAGGCAGTGAGTAATGACCTAAAATATGGGGCTATTTTATACCTATTGACTTGCAATTCAATGTCACTATCCCAAATAAGCATAGGAATGTTCCCTAAATGTTCTCATTTGATAGTTTTCACTTGGATATTTCCCTAAAATGAATCAATCCAACCCTTCTGTTTCAGAATCTCTAAGTACTGAACCTTTTATTTTCATTACCAAATTGGCATGTATCTTTGAAAACTCCATTGTTTCCAGGATACTGTGAATAATAGAGAGAGTTTATTTGTTTATATGTTGGAAAAGTGACTGTTCAATTGACCCAAACAGGACTCTTAGCATTTTCATGATTCTACAACATGATTTCTTTCATTAGATTTCTGTTTTCTAACATCCATATTTTTATATTGATTGAAAGTTTCAAACACGAAAACTTTTCCTAAAGGACTTACAGCAGTCATTATGTTTTTGATTGCTCCAAATCCCTACTGTGGTTTGGATCTGAATGCTACCGAATCAAAATTGTCATTTAAGGATTCACTCCATGCTGTGCCTAATTAGCCATCTGATTTGTTTGGCAGCATAGTGAATTTTGGAGGCAAATGAATTTTGGGTAAGTGCAAATGAGATTGGACTGGATAAAACTGCTTCAACTTTTCATTCAGGTGAAGTTGTTACTCTTGTCATAGCAGGTCCTTACAGTTTAGATTTAAACTTTAAAAAAATTTCAAAGAGCAGCCAAATTAGGCTTACAATTCTAAAGCAAAACAGCAGCCTGATTTCTCTCCACATGTTGCTGCAATAACAATTTAAACCTCCCTCACTATTTCTAATAGTGATAATTAAGAAGATCTCTAAGATCAGGACAAAAAATATATTCGGAACTAGCCAAATATTCTAGGAAGGTCCTAACAGATTCTAGGAAGGTCTGAAAAAATAGTTTTATGAGAAGAATTCCCCACATACCACCTTCTTTTTAATGGCTGTGTTTTAGTGGAACTTGTTCAACATTGTTTTAGTATATTGTCTTACTATGCATTTTATTGCTGTCTTTACTACTTTGAGATCCTTTGTCACAGGAAATGAGAGATAGATGTATCAATAGTTGAACCAAAGAAATCATGCTGCTAGCAAGTTGATATTTATGCATGATGCCTGTGATTCAGAAGACATTATACAGCTTTCAAGATGCTGGTGAATGATGGTTCTATATTCCATGAATTTTACCAGTCTGTTTTTTTTTTAAAAAAAAAACCATCTAATTTTGGCCACCATTGCTATAAATATAACGGGAGTAACTTTTACAATTTTAATCATGTATTCCAAGCATTCAATTTTTATCAGTCTCTTACTTTGAATGCATGAACCTAAAGCAGACTTTTAATATCATGAGAAAAGGAGAAGTTTCTAAATACATTTTCCACATTATACATTATTATTTATGTCTCAATCATGTCTCCTCTTAACCACTGTTGTTCAAAATGTCCCGTATATTGTCAACATTTATTTTAGGGGATCTTTCCCCAACACTCTTATTATTTCTACTGGCATTTCTAGCATGTTTTCAGGGTCTACAATATCCCTTTTGGGTGTGGTAATCAGAATGTAAATAGCAATCCAAGTGTAGTAGCATCATTGATTTAACAAAGGGCATTATTACATTTGTATCTGTTTATATGTTAATTTTTGCCCTAACAGTTCTAAGCCTGGAATTTGCTTCTTCTTTCTTACTATGTCTGGATTAACATTTTCATTGACTGACCTGAATGACTGCCATTCCTGATCGATTGTCACTTCAGATCCTAAGGATGTATATATGGTCATTTTAGAGTTAGTCTGCAACATTTTCATTTTCCATTTTCAGGCTCCTTCACCAGTTTAGGAAGATCTTTTAGGTAGTGATGGGAGGTATTAAGAAAGAGTCTGGAGTGTCACAGATTCCCTGTTGAAAAGCATACGAGCTGTCCTCTTACAAAAAGCAAATATTTAAAACTCCAGATTTGTGGAATAAAAGCAATATCTATACCTTGTAGGCAAGTAGGGACACCCTTCAGCTTCAGTGAGCAAGCAGTAGTTTTTATGCAAAAATAATGATACACAAGCTTGGGATCAATGCTGCTTATTGAGTGGATTTTTATTTCCATTTGGTAGAAAATGCAATGCCTTTTGTGAAGATTTACATATTTCTAAGATAACATTAAATCCTGCATTAATATTAACAAGAAGGCCCTTTGGAATGGAGTGCAAAGGAAATAATGATTTCAATAAAGTAGCTCAAGATTGAAATGAGTTGTCCTTGATGCTCTTTGAGCTTGGTTGTTTTCTTGCAGATGTTTAGGACTAGCATTGATGATGTTACCTACTTTGGATAACAAAATATTTGCAAGAAAACAATCAAGCTTAGAGAGCACCAAGGACCCATCAAATAATGATTTTTCTGTATCTACTCTATAAATGTTTAAAAGGTAGGATTTGTTCAGCAAATTATGGGTTTGAGGCTGAGGGGAACTAGTGTTTTCCTAAATGTCGTATTCTGGGGCAATTCCAGTATAGTTTTTATTGTATCTCTGGTAGAGTAAGAGGTGAATGAGACTGATAACAGATAACAAATAATCAGAGTTGGAAGGGACCTTGTAGGTCATCTAGTCCAACCCCCTGCCCAAGCAGGAGACCCTACACCATTTCTGATAAATGGCAGTCCAATTTCTTCTTGAAGGTCTCAAGTGATGGCGCTCCCACAACTTCCAAGGGCAAACTGTTCCATTGGTTGATTGTTCTCACTGTCAGAAAGTTTATCCTTATTTCCAGGTTAAATCTCTCCTTGTTCAGTTTCTATCCATTATTCCTTGTCTGGCCTACAGGCACTTTAGAAAATAGATTGATCCCTTCCTCTTTGTGGCAGCCCCTCAAATATTGGAACACTGCTATCATGTCTCCCCTGGTCCTTCTCTTTACTAGACTAGCCAAGCCTAGTTCCTATAACCATTCTTTATATGTTTTAGTTTCCAGTCCTCTAATCATCCTGGTTGCCCTTCTTTGTACCCTTTCTAGAGTGTCAACATCTTTTTTGAAATGTGGTGAATAGAACTGGATGCAGTAGGTGTGGTCTTACTAAGGCTTTATAGGGTGGTATTAGAACTTCCCTTGATCTTGATTGTATCCCTCTGTTAATACAATTTAGGATTGCATTAGCTTTTTTGGCTGCTGCTGCAGACTGCTGGCTCATATTTAGCTGATTGTCCACTAAGACTCCAAGATCCCTCTCACAGTTACTGCCATTGAGCCTGGTTTCACTTTTGTTTTTTCCTGCCTAAGTGTAGGACTTTACTTTTCTTTACATTGAATTTCATTTTGTTAGATATGGCCCAGTGTTCTAGTCTGTCAAGATCCATCTGGATCTTCAGCCTATCTTCTTGGGTGTTAGCTATTCCTGCCAGCTTAGTATCATCTGCAAATTTGGTAAATTTTCCTTCTATTCCCTCATCTAAGTCATTAGACTGACCTGGGTTGGATTGATAACCTTTTTCAAGGATGTTCAAACTTGACAGCTTTAAAACTTCTGGACTTCAACTCCCAGAATTTCTAAGCTAACATGACTGGAGGAGAAATTCTGGGAGTTGAAGTCCATAAGACTTAAACTTGCCAAGTTTGAAAACCCTGACCTTTTTAATATAATTTTTGGGGAGAGGGCATGAGAGAGGATGCTGCAATGCTGTTTACTCTTTTTGGGTAAGGGGAGGAATTCTGGCTCATTCTGTTTGATGAAGATGGTGAAATAATTCTATTTGCCTTCCAGCTGTTTGGGTAAGCATGAAATGAACTAGGGAATGATATAGTAAGTGTTTGGGTGCAGGTGGTAAATAGTTTCTGCCTATTCCACCAAATCTGGCTGTATCTCCTATATTGTCTTCTATAGGGATCGAGAAGGTATACCTTCTTTTTATGGCATCTACCCTGTAGAAACCCTCCCTGAAGAGATCTGGATAGCTGACTACATTTAAGATGCTGAATGCTTGCATACCTAGATCCAGCAATTATTTTGGTTAAATGACATCTAGTGTGTGATGGGGCCATTTGACTGGAGGGAGAAAGAATCAAGATTGGAATTGATGAATGTTGTCAGGAAGAAAATGGCAGACAGTGACATCAGGGTTGTGATGGATATGGGGAAATATGATGGGATATAGGAGATGGTCTGCCCTCCAGAAAGATTACCATGGTGCTTGATAATGATGCTGGTTTCTAGTCTCTTGTGTTTGCTTTGAGACATGGTCATTAAGTTTTATGGGGCCCATGTCTTGATCTGCTGTTAGTTAATGCAAGGCTTGCCTATAATAATTCTTTAGCTGTTCTATTCTGCTGAAATATCCATATTACAACAACTTTATGAAGTAGGTTGTCCCAAGACTAGATCATTGTCTCAATGTAATCAAGAAACATCTGTGGCAAAAATGTGCTACAAACTATATCTCCCCACTCTTAGAGTCCATCTTCTTAAGTATTGCATCATATCAACTGTTTATAGTGATAATTTCCCAAAGTTGAAACTTATTACCCAACAGTGTAGGATCAACCTAAAGACAGAGGTGGCTTCATCTATAGAGGGTCACGATCTTCTCTTTTAACTGATTATCTGAAATCCTAGAAAATATTGGTAGCTCTCTCCAATAAGTGCATTAATCACCAACACCCCCCTGGCCATGATATTAGCTCTCTCAAAAGAGAGCTAGATATCTCTGCTTGCCACATACAATTCTCCTGTTGGAATAGCTTGATGTACACAAAATACTGTTGAAGAAGCCACAAGTATTTCTGGCAGCAAGAATTTAAAATAAAGCATGAACAACAAACAATACATATTAAATGTCATTGCATACATTGTTCTCTACAGTTGGCTGTCAAGGGGAATAAAGTGTGTGGAAGATTGTGCTCTCTGTTAAGGTTACACAGCTTGACTCAGCTAATAAAGGTTCATTGTATGCGGTTAGGAACAACGGAAAAAAACCATTTTAATGAATAATATTTTCAAAGAGCACAATGGAGAACCACTTGTGAGGTTAACTGCTTGCATCATCAATCTGCTATGCTTAGGTTTACTTTTTTAGAGTCCCGTAACTTCTTTTTTTTTTAAAAGTAAACTATTTTAAATTTGTTTTATTCAAACTGAAAGGGAGTATTACTAGAATTATGTTTTCATAGATCATTCTTTTTATACAACAAGAAAGAAGTTGCGAACAATTAAAAGACACAGAAAATTAAGCCCTCCTGTCATACATTTCTGATCAATTCTCACAACCCAAAATTATAGCTCTACATTAATAGATCAAAGAGGTTATTGAAAGAATAGCAGGTTATATACACTCTCTGTGTGTGTCTTAATATGCAACAGCATCCCCAACTATTGTACTGATGTCATCATTGTCCCTCTGATACCTCTAGCTCAAACACACCCCAACCAGGCGCCCAGATGAATCCTGGCTTCCTAATAGATAATAGCCATCCTTTCACGTGAAGCCAAACTGCACTGAAAGCCTCCAGTGCAGGAACACAGTGTTGCCAGCCAATCAAAGCCACAAAACAGACAGAAGAAACCAGAAACACCAATCAAACAAACTCCAAGTCCAATAAACACAAACCAAGACTCCCAACCAATCAGGATGTAGAAAAAAAACATCCTGCCACAATAATAGGCTAGCCTCAAATTTAAAACCAACGGCTGTGAGACCCTGACCCACATAAAAACTCAGTACAGAAGCCTGATGATGGCAGATGAGATTCTGCTGAAACATTGCTACAACTTTAAAAGCACTACAATGACGTGGGATAATACCCGAAGGAAGCTGAACAGCACACAGACACAGACACAGACACAGACACACAGACAGACAGACAGACAGACAGACAGACAGACAGACAGACA
>BLBF01014880.1:0-12436 GCA_015471245.1 Laticauda colubrina
TGGCTTCTTCCTCCTCCCCACCTGCAAGATCCCCACAGGCTTTTCCCTACTCCCACTGGGTTCCTGCAATCCTGAAACTTGATTCCCATCCCAGAAGTCCTCACAGCCTCCTTTTCCTTACCTTTTGAACGTCACTGACCCTCATTTTGGGGAAAGAGGGCAGGACATGCATCCTTGACATGACTGTATTGTGGAAGCAGCCGTCATTTTCATGCCTGGAATTTAATGCCTGGAATTCATTATAGTGACAGCAGGGATCAAATGTGCCATTCTTCATGAGTCCATGCCCACAAGACATTTAAATCCAGCCCACCTTGAATTTCTTTGACTCTTTATCTATTTCCAAATTGCTTTGATCATTGTTCAGATTCTTGCAGAAATCTTTAGCTTGCAATAAATCTTTATACCCATTTGAACAGCCTGGATCTTCTGATTTCCCTGGTGCTTGACAGCAAGGGCACTTTCTCCCCCCCCCTCTCCCCCGCTGCCCATTCTCCTCATACCAACCCCCAGCAGGCCTGGGAGCAAGCAGCCAAATTGGAGAAAGGCTTGCAACTCTCATCCAAGAGCCCCTCCCTGGAGAGGAATTCTGAGGGAGGGATCCTCCCCTAGAGTTACTCTCCTGTTACTCATATCCTCATCATCCCCCCCCCCATGTTTTTCCTGCCCCCATTCTTTGCCCCTCTGTTTTGTGCAGTCCTGTTACCTTCCCTGTCCCACATTCTTCCCTCAGACCAGGTGGGATGGTAAGGCTGCACTGGGCTGGATCTTCCCTGTAGATCAGCTGATGAGAGGGTCCCAGGCAGGAGGGACTGAGCCCCAAAGGAATTGCAGGCAACCCATGATTTCTCCATGGATACCTTGGAGAGACTAGTCACTAGAGGAGGAATCTGCAACCTTGGACCCATTTTCCACAGAAAAAACAACAACCTAGGAACCACAAAACATGGGTCTGTGGCCAATTCGACATTACTCACTCCCATCCAGTCACATGAGGTTCCCAGCCACATCTACCCAGGTTTTGTGGCTCCCAGTATTTTCTTTTAAACAGATATCTCTTTCTCTCATCTCTTTTTCTCTCTGTTCTCTCTTTCTCCCCCTTTCTTCCTCATCTCTCTCATTTCTTTCTTTTTTTAAAAAAAGTTTTATTGTTTTTTTTTTAAGACAAACAAACAAACAACATAAAAACATCAAACCATCTTCCATATGTGTACATACAGTGTGTCGGTTGGTTTACAAATTGTTTTGTGCTTCCACTTCGTAGTCTTCAATTAGAATTACATTTTATATGTTCTCATATTGTCAAATATTCCTAAATACATTTATATCATTATTAATCATTTGACTAAACTATTATTCACTCATGTTTTACACAATAATCCATATTTTACTTTATTTTAGGGCAGTTCATATTTCCATCTCAAATCTATCCTATAATCATTTTGTAGATATAATAAAAAATACAACTTTATATATTCATTATGTTCTAAAAATCTATATATTTTATTTTGTCTAACCATTGGTAAAATAGATCCCAAATTTTATAAAATTGTTTATCATCTTGTTCTCTGATTTCAAATGTCAATCTACTCATTTCGGCACATTCCATTTTTTTTTTTTTAAAGTTTTTATTAATTTTCTACAAACAGACAAACATACAAAACATTAAAAACATCTAGTCTCATATATACTTCCGGTGTATCGGTTGGTTCATCAGTTTTGTGCATTCATTTTATAGTGTCAATTACAATTATATTGCATAACCACTCATATTGTCTTAATAACGTCCTCCTGTGTTGGCATTTTCTCATTTTTCCAGTTTTTAGCAAATATGATCCTAGCTGCTGTTCATACATTTACAATCAAATATTTCAATTCTTTATGATATATTTCAGGTAAAATTCCCAATAAAAATATCTCTGGTTTCAAATCTATATGCTTTTTTGTCATTTTTTCCAACCATGTGTTGATTTTAGTCCAATATTTTTTGGCATCCACGCACCTCCACCACATATGGTAATATGAGCCAGGTATCTGATGACATTTCTAAAATTTTTCAGACTTGTTCTTGAACATTCTTGCTATTCTTGTTGGGGAAAAATGCCACTTGTAAAACATCTTTTACAATTTTTCTTTATATGCTGTTGACATTGTCATTTCATAATTTTGAGACCACAATTTTTGCCATTTCTCTAAATCAATCCCATATCCCAAATTCTTCCCCCAAGCAATCATTGTTTCTTTAACTTGTTCTTTTTCTAGTTTAATAAATATCCATACAATTTTTAAATCACTTTTTCATCAGTACCTGTCAAAATATTATCTAAATCAGTCAATTTATCATAGAAACCTTCTGTTTTAGAATCTTTATGATACCTAGAATGTATTTGCGCATATGAAAGCCAATTCATCTTTATACCTTGTTCCTCTAGTTTTTGCATAGATTTAAGTTCACCCTTTTCATTCAATATTTCACCACATCTGTTTGTTCCTTTTTGTATATTATAGGATAAGAAAATGCTTGAATAGTCGATAGCCAGACCGGAATTTGCAAATAAAATTACCTTTTAGTCTTCTCCCAATTTAACCACAGAGACTCCCGTATATGTCTTCTAAAATACCCCGTATTTTAGTTCCTTTATACCATAAAAAAGCATGCCACCCCAACAACAGATCATGTCCTTCTAGTGTGAACAATCTAGCATTTCTTAATGTTATCCATTCCTTAGCCCACATCAAATTTGTAGCTTGGTAGTACAACTCCCAATCAGGCAAACCAAATCCTCTTATTCTAGCATCTTGCAAAAGTTAATTTTATTTTTGCTTTCTTACCTTGCCATATATATTTCAACACAATTTTATTTAAATCTTCAAAATAATCTTTTCCAAGCCTAATTGGAATTGTTTGGAACAAATATAAAATTCTGGGTCATATATTCATCTTGATTGTTGATATTCTCCCTATTAATGACAGTTGTAAATTTTCCCATTTCACGAAATCTAGCGCTATTTGCTGCTTAAATTTAATATAGTTATTCTCTTTTAGTGTACTACATCTTGCTGTCAAATGTATCCCCAAGTACGTGATCTTATTTGTGACCTGGATTTTTAATACATCCGCCAGTTCTTCCTTTTGTCTTGATAACATATTCTTTGTCAGAATCTTTGTTTTCTCTTTATTTTCAAACTGGCCACCTTCCCATATACCTCTATCTTTTCTATCAATTTTAATGCTGTTTCTAGTGGATCATTTAAAATAAAAACCAGATCATCTGCGAATACTTGCAACTTAAATTCTTCCTTTTAATTTTTATCCCTTTTATATCCTTTTCTTCTCTAATATTTCTATTTTGCACTTCCAAGGTGATCCCAAACAACAAAGGTGACAGTGGGCACCCTTGTCTTGTTCCTTTTCTTCTATCAATAGAGTGTCAGTTCTCCCTCTATCATTACCTTTGCCATTTGGTTATGATATATAGTTTCTATTGCTTGGATGAATTTTTCACCAAAGCCCATCTGCTCCAGCTGTCATAACATGAATCGCCAATGCACATTGTCAAGTACCTTCTGTGCATCTAGAAATATCAGAGCCATTTGTTTTTCAGGGTGTGCCTCGTAGTATTCCAAAGTGTACAAGATTAATCTCGTGTTGTCTTTAATTTGTCTCTGGCAGAAATCCATTTTGATCAGGATGAATAAAATTATTTAGGTATTTTTAAAGTCTTTCTGCCAATATTGAGGAAAAAATTTTATAATCTGCGTTTAGTAGGGAAATAGGTCTATAGTTCTTGATTTGTAATATGTCAGCCTCCTCTTTTGGGACAAGTGTAATATAAGCTTCTGACCATGATGTAGGTATCTTCTTTGACATAACTTCATTCATAACTTCTAGCAATGGAAGATTCAATTATTCTTGTAGTGTTTTGTAAAATTCCACCAGAAGTCCATCTGAGCCTGGTGCCTTTCCATTGTTTTGCTTCTTAAGTGCTTCAGTTAAGTCCATCATCGTTATATTGCTTTCTAACATTATTTCAATCTCTTTAGGTATCTGGGGTAGGTTAGCATTCTGTACTGTTTAACTCTTTCATCGTCAATATTATCTTGTGTGTATAGTTTCCCATAATAGTCTCGGATGATTTCCTTCTTCTCTTTACTTCCACAGCAAACTTGGCCTTGATCATCTATTAATTGCAATATTTTCCTTGATTCTTTCTCCTTTCTCAGTTTATATGCTAACCATCTACATGGTTTATTTGCATCTTCAAAATAGTTCTGTTTTGCACCTCTGTTTTTCTGTATAACTATGTTAGCATAGTTCAGTTCAATTATTTTCATATGTAGTTTTCTATAAAATTCTTCTTGATTGTCGTTCGGGGCATAGATTGCAATCAGGAGTGTTTTCATATTGTCCATTATTTCCTCCATTAGCATTCTTCCATCATCATCGGTATAGATTAATTTCGCTGGGATAATATCTTTAATGTATAAAACCACTCCTTTTCTTGCATTGTGTCAAAGAAGTAAATGTTTTCCCTAACTTTGGCTGTATCAACGGTTGTTCATGTTGCTTTTTAATATATACTTGTAGGCAGATTATGTCAAATTTTAATTTCTCTGATTTATGGAAAGTTTTTCTTCTTTTAACAGCTGAGTTAAGTCCGTTTATGTTAATTGTAATCAGTTTTTTCTCTTCCATAATTATACTTTCGAGGTAGGTTTGGCAGCTCTTGTAGATGTTGGTTGACATTGTTCTTTAACTTCCACCTTTCCGCCTACTTCTTCTTTTTCAGTTGCTATTTGGCAGTCCTCTTGGAATTCAGTTAGTGACATTTCTTTTTCTGTCTCCTCCTCTTTCCCTCCAAAATATTCTGTATAAAATAATTCAGCTTTCTCAATTGAGTCAATTCTGTGTCTGTTCTTGCCATATGAACATTAAACCTTCTGGAATCAGCCATCTATAATTCACCTCTTTTTAAAATAAAATTTTAGTCAGGAATCGGTATTCTCTTCTCTTCTCATCTCTCTTACTCTTCTGGGTATTTGTTTCAGGACCACAATCTCTTTATATTTCAATGTTTTATCTCTTGCCACCTGTAATATTTGTGTTTTAATGGCTTTCTTTGTAAATCTGATGTGAACCTCTATTGGTAAGCTATTTCTCATTGCATATCTTGTGAAAACTGGAAAAACCTTATCTATTCCATCCATCATCTTCTCTTTGGTTATTTCCAGAGTTTCAGCCAAGATTTCTATCATTATCTCAGCTAGGTTTTCTCCCTTTTCTTCCTCTATGTTTATATCTGAGAAAAAAAGAATCTGAGATAAAATTCTGATCTGTCCATCTCCCATCTCAGCATCCCACTTTTATCTTGTTCAACCACAGTTAATCTGGTATCAATATTTCCAATCTTCTTATCTCTTTGTTTATCTTCAATTTTTTGGAATCTCTCGTCATACTTCATCATCATTTGTTGAATGTTCTCCACCTTTTCATCAGTTTTTCCTGTTCTTTGTTCAATATTCTCTGTTCTTGTTTGTATATTTTGAATTCCTTGCATAATCATCTGCAGCATCAACTTTTCCTATTCTTTTTCTTGTTGTAACATCATCTGTATTGAGCATTGTCCTCCAGATGGTGAAGAGGAAGAAGCAGAAGTTGAGGAACCAGGGCCTGTTAGTTTCCTACTCATTTTGGACAATTCAAAATCTTCAGGTTCATCTAGACTTTAATCCACCTGTGAAATAACCAATTGTAATTACAAGTAAAAATAGTAGGAAAAAAGAAACCAAATAGTAGTAGTAATAATCATAATCATCATAATAATAAATTTATTCAGGTTTTTGTATACCTTAATTCAGTGGATTGGTTAGATAGCAGTAAAAACTCAAAAATGGAAGAAAAGACCATAAACACACACAAAAAAGAAAAAAATTGTTAAATCCTGAAAAGGGCGGAAAAGTAAAAAATTAAAAAAGAGAAAAGAAAAGTTCTTCAGGTTCTTCAACACCTTAATCCAATTAAGAGGTCTCAGATATAAAAGAATGCATAAGAAAAAAAAGAAAGCCACAAAAATAAAAAATAAAAAAGCAACATGGAAGGTAAATAGAAAAAACATACAAGGGAGGGAGAGAAAAAAAAGAAGAGACTACTCCCTTAAAAAGAAAAGGAAGGAAATCATTAATGCTAAAGCTTATCCTTTAAAATAAAATGCAAACATCAAAAGACAAAAAGAAAGACAAAAACAAGTTCCAAAGGCCAAAAATCCAAATAGCTATTACAAAAAGTAAACTAGTAAGGAGGGAGTTTGTTAAAGTAAGAAATAGCCCAGCTTAAAAAAAAAATAAAAAGAGCACACTGCTCCTTGTTTGATTATCCAAGGCTTTTGTTAAAATTTATAACTCTCTTCTCCAGAGTTTTATCACCTTTTTTTCCCCTATAAGCTTCAACATCAGACTCCAGCTATTGACAGAAACCCAGAAGAACACCTGTAATAATATTCTCCTATGCTCTTCCCTCTATCTAACAGCAATGTCCTTGAAAAGAAGTCTCAGTTCTTTCTCAGTTTTGTCTGGTCAAGAAAAAGAGAGAGAATATTTCCAAGCCTCTAGTTGGCAGTGTTACAAAGTTTCTTTTGCTTTCACTTTCCCCCTCCTTTTCCAAACAAGATATAATAAAAATTAATTAAAAAGGGAAAAAGATATTAAAAAAAGATGACTAAAAGAAAGTCTCTAGCCTAGAATATTATAAAGTCAAAAAGGAGAGAAAGAATAGGTGAAGGAAAAAAACAACAGTCCAGTTTCAAAATATAAAATCGTGCAGAAACTCCAGCAATGAGAAAAAAAAAATATTACTTTGACATTCCTGTTTAAAATTGCCGCTTGATCACTTCTATCAAAACTTTTACAGATTCTTTCTTTTACTTAGGGTGTTCTTTCAAATCTTAAAGTAAAGAAAAAGTTCTCACCAAACCGGCATACTTTTTTCCGTTCTCTTTCGTTTTGGAGCTGTCCCAACTTCAGCAGCTTTAATGGCTGCCTCTTTGCCGCTGGCAAAAAGAGCTTCTCCTGGATCGACCAGGGACTTTGCGGTATCCGTGGGATCGACAGGATGCACTCTTTACATTCACCGTCTCTTTGGAATAGTTTAGATCCGATTGGACCGTCCAGCAGCAAAGATATTGGTAGCAATCTCAGACCTCCAAGATCGCATGCTGCATTGTCGCAACGCTAGCTCCGCCCTCCCTGGAGCACACCTTTTGACTCTCCGGTGCTCGGCAGCTCATTTGCCTCTACTACCTTCCTCCACGGCCCCAGCCATCGCTGCCCCATTTCTTCAAAGGTGTGGCGCATTTCAAAGGCTGTAGCTCACATCTGGAGGTGCCAAAGAGTGTGTCTCTGAAAGCTAGGCCAGTCCACTTTGCTCTCTGGCTAGCCAATGGGGGCGCTTCTGCCGAGCCAGCCCCCTCCCTGCTGGGCTTTTGTGCTTGGCGCTTAGCTGGGGGAGGGAAGCACTTCACGCTGCCCCCTTCTTTCCCTTGGCCCCGCCGACTAGGGAGGGCCCCCGCCATTCTCCTTGCTCTCTTTGCTGCCAGCAACAGCAAATATACCAGGCAGGATCCTGTTGTGATGCAAAGGCAAATGCAGGGGCAACAGCTCTTTCATCTTTCTGCTGCAACAGGGCCACAGGGATCCACAGCGGAAGGATGAAAGAGCTGCAGGTTGTCGACACCCGCTATAGGATCTCCTGCTTGTGCAAGGGATTGGACCACCTAGGTCCGTGATAGTGAACCTATGGAACACATGCCACACGTGGCATGCAGAGGCATTTGTGCAGGCACACGAGCCCCAGCCAAACTTACCTGCAGTGCACATGAGTGTGCCTCCTAGCTGATTTTCAGCCTATTAGGGAATGTTTTTGCCCTCCTGGGGGCTCGAGGCCTCCCCCGGGTTCCAGAGGCCTTCTGGAGGCTGAAAACGGGCACTACACCATATAGTAAAATGTAGGTTTTACTTCCAGTAAACGGTTAATCAATGTCCAACAAATGGTCCAAGTTATAGCAGTCAGTTTTCAGTCCAGGGATAATCCAATAACAAAGTCCAGTATCAAAAGCAGTTCAGTAATAGACACACATCAATCCAAGAATAACGATGATCAGCAACAGTCAATAGGGAAATGCAGAAACCAAAAACAGCAAACATCAGAACATAAAGCAACTAGCAACAGTTTCTGGGAAACCAGGTTTCTGGCTCCATCTTATAGCTGTTTGAGGAACCACACCCCAATTACAATTTTAGCATTCCCTTGAAGAGACAGTATTAAAATGTCTATCCTGGTTTATATATTTCAAACCCAACTGTCAGGTGACTTACATTCCTAACATTCTCCCCTTTGGGTAGGACAATATATATAACCTTAAAGTTTAAGTCCATAATCCTCACAGCCTTGGCCTTTTGTAAAATGATCTGCAATGTTACTTTCTGACATACAGTATTCCAGCTTAATCATCTTACTTTGCACACATTGTCTTACATATAAGTATCTTAAATCTGTGTGTTTTGTTCTTGTCTTTACAGCAATATTTGAAGCCATCTGTATTACTGATTGGTTGTCTTCGTAAACAGCAATAGAATCTGTTACATCAATTCCCATATTAATCAATAGTTGCTGATAAGAAACTAAATCTGTACATAATGAAGACAAACATGAGAATTCAGCCTCCATTGTTGACAAACTTAAATGTTTCTGTCGAATAGACCTCCATCCAAGCAATACCTTTCCTAATAATAACACAGTGCCTGACGTAGATTTACGTGTATTTACATCAGTAGCAAAACTTTTATCGGCATATGCAGTTAAACTTCGTTCATCCTTAGGCTCCAAATACAATGCATAATGCATCGTTTGTTTCAGATATCTTAACACATGTTTAGCAGCTTGCCAGTGCCTTTCAGTGGGCTCATCATTAAATCTAGCTAATTGATTAACACTATGCTATATCTGGCCTTGACCAATTACTGAGATAAGATAAGCTACCAATCAAGGACTGATGAATATCCTCATCAAAAACAGGACTTTGTACATCACTGTGGCTAAACTCCTGGCTCAACAGTGTTTTAAGGCCTGGTACCACAGGTCGACGGATGCAAAACGTATGCAAAAAGGATACAGCAGACAGGCAAAATTTGGGGGGTTGTTCCATCCGTTGTCATCTGCTCCAAAAAGTGGCGAAACTTTGCATAAACAGAATGGAAAACAACGGAAAACAACGGACATGGGTAGCATGTAGCGGGGATGTTAAACAGATGTTCATCGGAAGCCTAGCAGATGAAAGCGGATGGAAGGGGATGACATCTCCGAAGGGGTTCCGGGGGAGAATTGCGAAGCAGACACATAGCGGATGAAGCGGATGCACAACGGATGCATCACGGACACCTATAGGAAACAAAGGGGATGCCGCGCGGATGTATATCGGATGCAAAGTGTTCACTTCGCATGCGGGGAGTATGAATTGCGTCAGTTCCATGGATATAAAAGGATGCAGCATGCACGCAGTCAGCATACAGTGGAAAGACGTGCTGCCACATACATCTTGCAGGAACACCATGGTTCGTCAGTCAGGCAAGAAGAGGAAGCCCGTGCCTACTCGTTCAAGCCCTGGCAAGGTGAAGAAGGGCAGAACCAGCACTGACGCTGAAGCTGCTGCTGCTGCTGCTGTGGTGGACCAGCCCCAAGGCCCTCAAAGCCCTGCTGCTGAAGGCCCTGCTGCTCAAACCCCTGAAGGCCCTGCTGCTCAAGCCCCTGAAGGCCCTGCTGAAGCTCCTGCCAGAGGGAGGAAGAGGCAAGGGAAGGAGAAGGAAGAGAGGAAACAGTACACCGTTTCCGAAGAGCATGAGGATGAGGTGCTGGAATGGCTAAGGGAGAACGAGTACCTCTGGAAAAAGGGCCACAGACTGTATCAGGACACCAAGAAGCAGGCAGCTTGGAGAGACAAGGCAGAGAGCCTGGGGTACACTGCAGAAGTACTCCTTGGATGGTGGAAGCACATACACACCTGGTATGGCAAGCTACACCTCAAGAAATCCGGGCAGGCCACTGTCAAGCTCACTGACCAGAAGATGTACGTCATGGCCAAGTGCAGTTTCCTGGAGGGTGAGATCCGCCACCAAGGAGCAGCCCCTCTGAGACCCCTCTCCCACAGACAGCCAGTCCTCTTCCAGCCAGGAGCCAGCTACCCTGTCCAGGCAGGTGTCTTCAGAGAGCCCCACAGCAGAGACCCCCTCAACAGCTGCACTCCCCATGCCGGCGGACTTGGAGGATCCCTTGGAGGATGACGCCCTGCTGTCACAAATGGAGGAAGAAGCAGCAGCCACCAGAGGCCAACCCACCCCCACCCCCAGCTCCAGAGGATGCAGACAGAGAGGCAGAGTGGAGGGCCAGGAACACAGTGTGCTGTTGGAGATCAGGGACACAATCAAGACCAGCACAGAACTTCTCTCTCAGCTGGTCCACTTGGACAGAGCATCCTCGGGCCGGAACACCTTCATCACCTACGTGAGCCAGACCCTGAGGGACCTGCCCGAGGCCCAGTACCAGGTGATGAAGCAGAAGATCACAGCACTTCTGCACAACCCTCAAGGCCCAGCTGAAGCAGTTTCTTACTCAGTCCAGGTCTGCTCCTCCACCCCAGGCGATGACACAGCCCTTCCACGGCTTTCAACAGCCCCTCACCTACCAAGGCTACAACTATCAGGACTTCCCACAGCAAAAACAGACCTTCCCAGTCCAGACCCAGGTTCATTGCATGCCACAGATGCCACTCCTCACCCAGCTGCAGACCAGACAGCCCTACTACACTCCTCCTTCCTCCACCCCACAGCCAAGCACGTCAACGGACAATCTGTCATCAGTATTGGGCCTGACATCTCAAGTCCTTGATGAAGGGCCTCTCAACTTCACGGAACTGAGTCAGCTCTCGGACAGCTTCCTGAACACACCATCCCCTGTTGTACCCTTGGGGC
Organism: Laticauda colubrina; assembly: GCA_015471245.1. Lineage (NCBI taxonomy): Eukaryota > Metazoa > Chordata > Lepidosauria > Squamata > Elapidae > Laticauda > Laticauda colubrina. Next base: position 11,020 of record BLBF01014880.1, read on the forward strand.
CAAGCACCCCAATGGTGTCTCAAACCAGCACTCAAGCCACAGCCTCCTCCACAGTCCCTGCCTGCTTAGAGACTGAGTTGTTTACTTGTTAAGTTTATCTTTGCTTAAGACACTTTACTTGGTTCATTTTGCTTATTTAATAAAGTCATAAAGTTTACCTAAGAAAGTTAATAAAGGTTATCTTTGCTTAAGACACTTAGTTTACTTGCTTCATTTTTTTTTACTTAATAAAGTGTTGGTGAAAACTTTGAAAAAATGGTTAAGCCTTTGCATGCTTGTGGGATATTTAAGGATAGTTGTGGGATAGATAAACCTCCAGTGCAAGAATAGTGGGACTGTACGGTCCACCATCCCAGCTGCCACACATATGGACCTTTTTTATCAATAACAATTTATTCATTGATCAACACATTTTAAAATAAAGAAAGCTCTTTATTAATGCCCTGTTCATTGTAGGGCCACTCAACATACATGGCACAATCTCATCAGTGTTCTGCGACAGCCTCAAGCAAGCATCCATTAATCATCTATCATCCTGTCTTGCCACTCCACTGCTCCAGCTGGGGAGTTGCACCAGTGTCTCAGTAGGTTGCGCTGCTTCTTCCCTTCACGTGAAGCTCTGTTGGGGCCTTGTACATCCACAGTGTCTATCAGGTTTTGTCCTTGCCTCCATTCACCAGGCTCCATGTCCCCATTCCCTTGTTGACGGTCAACAAGTCTGTTCTGCAACACTGGGTAGCGGGTGCGCATAAGATTGTGCAGGATGCAGCAAGCTTCCACGATGCTCCTCACAGTCTCTGGGTCATGCTGCATGGTGGTGAGAAGTGTCTGGAACCTCTTGGCCAGGATGCCAAAGGTGTTCTCCACCACTTGTCTGGCCCTGGACAGCCTGTAGTTGAAGATCCTCTCTTCACAGGTGAGGTATCTTGAAGTGTACGGCTTCATGAGGTAGGTTCTGAGGGAGAACGCGTCATCACCAACGATGAAGTAGGGCACATCTTGTGTGTCATTGGGTAGGGGGTCTGGACCTGGAAAACCCATGATGAGGTTGCGTTCCAGCCCATCCTTGAGGTCACCTGCATTGTATATCTGGCTATTTGAAGCTGACCCGTTGCCAGAAGCATCGATGTAGATGAACTTGTAGTCAGCATCAACCATGGCAAAGAGGATGATACGGAAGAAACCCTTGTAGTTCTAATAAATGGACCCTGAGTTGGCTGGAGCTTTGCAAGCCACGTGCTTCCCATCTATGGCTCCAAAGGTGTGGGGAAAGTTCCACCTCTGATACCACTCTTCTGCAAGTTTTTTCCACCCTTGTTCAGTGGTGGGGCACCTGAGGAGCTCCTCCACGTATTCTTCAATGATGGCCTGTGTTAAGCCTGGGTTCCCCAACCAGGGTTAGGTAGACAAGCTAAAC
>BLBF01014882.1:5095-16059 GCA_015471245.1 Laticauda colubrina
GGGGGGGGGTTGTTTGCAACTGCCCACCCTCTTTGCAGGTTAGGGAGAGGAGAGTGAAGACGTCCCTGCTCCCAAAAGGCTTAACTTGCTATATTCCTTCCCGACGGCAACGGTCGGCTCATTCCAAGACTTCCCGGTCTTCTTGACGGAAATCCCCGCTCTTCGGCCAGCCAGACGCCGTAGCAGCGATGCTCACCGTCGCTTCCTTTCTTGCCTCGGCCGGAGTTAGCGGCTTCGAAGTGCTCCGCGGCGCCCTCGTTCCATCTCACGTCAGAAAGAGGCGGACAGAAGGAGCGGGGCGGGGAAGGGTGGGGGGAGACAGAAACTACAGTTCCCAGCGCCCCCGGGCTGAGCAGCCGCAGTGCGAGCCGTTACTCCCCCCACCCCACCCCCGATCCTCCCCGCCCGGCGTTAGAGAAGCGCAGAAAATCGGACTGGCGCCGATGAGAAAGAGGAGAAGAGCCGGGATCGGAGCGCAGCACAAGCAGCTCGGTCTAGGCCAGGCGCGAAGGCGAAAGGTTTCGGGGCCGACCGGGCGTGCTCGCTCCGCGGCGGCTGCGCTTCTTGAGAGAGACAGAGAAAGTGACGCCGCTGCGCACCGGGAGGATGCAGGAGGCTGCGCTGTTGCTGGCCGGCGGCTGCCCTCCTCCTTTCCCGCCGTTGCTGCAGTGCTAGAGTCCCCCTGCGCTTTCTCCCTTGCAGAAGAAGGGGCCATGTAACCGCCTTCCTCCGCCTCTCCCAACCCGGGATAGTTACCGATCCTCTCACCTCCCTCGACCCGGAGCCCGCCCGCCCGCCCGCCTGCCCGCCTGCCGCTGCGCTCTCCGGCCAAGGGCGCAACCATGAAGAAGCAATTCAACCGCATGCGGCAGCTGGCCAACCAGACAGTGGGCAGGTAAGGAGTCAAGAGCGGGGTGGCAGGGAGAGAAATGCCCCTGGCTTCGGTTTGGGAGCGCCTCTGGTGCACTGCGCCTGCGGGGCGGGGGGTGGCCGTGCAGGACAGGTATTCTGCGGGGCGTGATGGTCAGGGGACTTTGCTATGACCTCCGTTCCTTCCCCCTCCCTTTTTTTTTTTTTGATTTTGCTGGTTAGTCCCTTTTGGGGTATCCTTTCCTTTGCATCCATTCCTCTCAAAGGAACAATCTTGCCCCCGATTCTCGGTCATGGCTGCCGCTGTTCTAACCAGCATAGCGTGTTCCAACTGGGACACCCAGGTGTTTGCTGGCCTCAAGTGGATAGCCAGGTCCACCTATTCAAGAGACTCCGACATGCCTCGTCTTTCTGCCCCAGTCTTTGGCCTCCTGCATTGGCTTGCTTGTCAACAACTGCCGACAAGTCCACACCAATTAACCAAACTCTTAACCAAAGGAATATTTAGCCTTTAGCTGACCTAGGCTTCCCGTTACTCCGTCTCTGAACCCATAGGCTCTTGATTTACAACATCTAGAGATTTCCAATCCTGAGTTGCCTTTTGTGGGGAGAGAAAAGCAATTTTGTCTTGTAGTAACATAGTTCCCCCTCCTCCCCCAAGTGGTTCTTGAAATGGTTGGGTCAAGTCACCAGGTATTTCATTGAATGAGACTGTTTACATCATTGTGAAAAGGGTGGGGATATATGAAATGCTAATTCTGTTTGGGTTTGGTTTTTTTTTTTTTTTTTTTAATATGCAGAGATAAAGTCTGCAGGATTTGGGGAGTTGTTTTAGTCTTGATTTGCTTCCTGGGCAGCTGCCAGGTTGACTTTTAGAAATAGCCATTGCAGAGCCCCTTTCCAGCAATTGGTACCTTGCTTTTGGGGCACTGCCACTGCAAGATTCTTTTTTAGCTGCTGGTGTGGCTGCCAGAATTAGAATGGGGTGGGAAAAAAGCCAGGCAGGCTCTGATGTGCTGGCTTGGCTTGAATCCAAAGTCTGGACTTGGTTTAGTGTGATTTCTCCTGTCAAACCTCTGAGAATTAGCCTATAATCTGTATAGAATCTGAACCCTCTGCCCTTCCACCCAAGAGGAATGAAAAAGATGAAGTCTGTTAGGATAGGGTGGAGCTGAGCAATGATTAGAGGATGTCACTCAGAAGAAGAAAAAAATACATCAGACAGTCTCTCTGGGTTTCGCTTCCTATAAATTTTGTAGACAGGTCTTAATGGCAGAAATCACAGAAAAATCATAGTAGCGCTTTGCTTGCATGTAGTTGTCCAGAAGGACAACCCATCATTTGTTCATGTTAGTCTATCAGACCAATAGGCTTCCATTTTTACATTCCTGATTCCTCCTGGTAGCAGCTGGAGACCATCTTTATATTTCTTGTCTGAGCAGATGACAATGAAGGATGCTTTTTCTTGCAAGCTAGAGCAAAGGGCTGCTGTAGCAGTCTGTCTGCCCACAGCTTGCAGGATTAAGGATGCTTTTATTCCTTCTTCCTTTGATAAAAGTAGATGGCCATTTTGCTACGTTTCTTTCTTTTTCTTTTTTTTACAGCTGGTTCAAACTCAGGATTCTAAGCACACATAAAGTCTTGGTTTTAATTGCAATCCCAGGAATGGTCCTGCTGTGTAGCTAGCTTTTGATCTATGTGCCTAAAGCTATTCCTCTCTGTGCACCCCAATGAACATTTCATTTCAGACCAGAGGAAAATTATGTTGTCCCTGCAACAAAAGAATGGGCTGTGCTTATTTTCCTTTCTTAACAGTCCATTTGCTTAAGTTCACCTTTCTGGAAGGGTCATTTGGTTCTGAAAGCAGATAGCTATTGAAGCAAGGGCATAAGTGTGTTTTGATGGGGAGGGGGGTGTGAGGAGTGGAAGGAAGTAAAGGCTTTGCTCCTGCTGTTGGTAGGTCTGGTATATAGGAATAATAGCAACTAATTTGCTGAACAAATGACCTAGATTAGATATATGGTAGGAGATGACTTAATCTGATTAAGGAGAGAACTGATGGGAACAGTAGGGCAACTGCACAATACCCAGAGATATGTGGAACCAAGTAATGTTACTATTTAATCCATGTTGCTTGCTTTACAAATCAAGATACCTCTAGAGTTTAGAGCAGCGATGTCAAACTCATGTTGTCATGGTGTCATCATGTGACATTTCACGACTTTTCCCCCTTCGCTAAACCAGGTATAGGCATGGCCAATGCATGATGCATATGGCCTGAAGGCCATGAGGGCCTGCTCTAGAGCAATTCTTCAACTTCAGGAATTCTGTCATAACACAGAATTTTCTAACTTATCGATTACAGTAATTGCAGTATTCTAACTTTCATGTGAATTACAAACACATGTAAAGACATGTATATCAGGTGATAGACACAGATAATATGATGGTTTTCTACAGTACCTGGCCTTTGCCTGACTTTTCAAAATGGGCAGCTGTTTTAGGTACATTTAGATAAGCAGCAATCAGTTATGATGCGAGTGTGTGTACATAGACTTATGTACCACTTCACAGTGCTTAAGAGCCCTCTCTAAACAGTTTACAGTGTCAGCATATTTCCCCAAACAATCTGGGTCCTCATTTTACCAACCTCAGAAGGATGGAAAGCTGAATCAACCTTATCCTGGAGTCAGCAGTGAGTTAGCCTGCAGTACTGCATTCTAACCATTGTGCCACCATGGTTCCTTTGATTCAACAAACTTCATGTACAGAGGCTGCACATATGTTGGATGATCAGATACTAGGGAGAAAGAGCAAGAAGGATGGATAATGGTATCATGTTTGGCTCCTGCAGATGTAGCATTTGACAACGGATTTCTTTTTCCTTTGCTTGTTTCTAAAATGAATTACTGGGTATTATTGTAGAATGTTTGATTGGTGGTTAAGGCATGCTACTAGACCATTCATTGTTTGTGATTTGGCCCCAAAAGAGGCTTGATCGCCATGACTTGTGTTATTCAAAGATAAGAATTATGTCCCTGTTGATTTTTCTTGGTCTTTCTGTGGTATTGTGAGTGGCTCTGTGGGCTGTAATTAAGACTGTAGTCCTGTTCCTGCATCTATAGGGACCCTCTTAGGATAACTTTTATGAAATGGATATGATGTTCAGTTCAGATGCTGTTGTTTTTCCATCCTAAATACTTTGGGGCTCAAATATCTTTAAAAAATGTCTCCTGCCATATCAGCTTGAGAGACTGATGAACCTTGGAAAGGCTGGGGCTTTGAAAGTGGTGGAATGCTGTTCCAAATGGATGCATCCAGTGTAACTATTTTTCCTTAGCCTTGCTGACTTAAAACCATTTCTCAATGTGACATTTTAATTGCTATTTTTTTTTCAAGTTGTCTTGTGTTCCCTTTTATGTTATTGTTTGTCTAAATGGGATTCCAGAAGGGAGACAGAGGGAAGAGGTGCCACCTCCCCCAGCTACCTATTTGAATGGTATCTGCTGCTTTCTGTGGCTGGATCTGAAGTATAATTTGGTGTAGCCCATTACAAATTTCTTGGAGGCCATCAGACTTGCCATTGTTAAACCTAAGGTTTTCTTCTGAGCCAGGCTAGAACTGTGTTCCTTCTGAGAGTCAGAGAAGTTCCTAAGGCCACAGGTTGTGAAGTATCCAGCTGCTGGAGCTATATTTACAGGTTGAAAGATAGCATTTAGGGAGAAGAAAAGCTAAAGAAGATCTGTGAGAGTGTGGAAAGGGAACTTCACAAAGACAGTGGTATCACTCAAGCAGGAAAAGCCCAAAGGGAACATCAGGCCAGCCATAATACAAACTTACATAGGAAAAGAATCGAATAAAAGGTATTAAAGAATCCCTTTAGACAAAAGCCGAAGTAATTCAGAAAACTAGACAAATAAGAAAAGAAAACCCTTACAAAAACAGGACATGCCAAATAAGCAAAACAAACAGACAAAAGACATGAAAAATATATATAAATTATAAAAGAAATAGACAGGAGATTGACACAAACAAATATAGAAAACTATATAGTATAGTATATAATATAGTATATAGTATAGTATATAAAAATATAGTAAAGCTAAAAGAGATTAGGAAAAAACTGATAATACAATCAAACCACCCCGCAGAGTTTGCCCTCTGCACCCCGCAGGATTTGAAACATAAAACACAAATAATGAACATTCACACACAAAAGGAGAAAAGGGTATAAGAACCAGGGACTTACCATACTAAGGTAGCTAGTCCAGGAACGCAGACTTCTTGCTGTCCCTCGCCTTTCTGAAAAATAAAAAGATCCAGCTTTCAAGCAGTTGTCTGTATCCTTGCGCCAGAGCTCTCCCAGCGGGAAAATCGAATCCTCAAAGGAAAGGCATTTTACACCTTTCAACAGTTGGCGACCATGAAGGTTTTCTAACTGACCCAGCCACCGGACCAGGCCCGCGGATCTAATCCTTGCCAGCATGGACCTTCTTTGTCCAGGGACAACATCCACAGACCCAGCCCGGAAGGCATAGGGTAGTAAAGGGAATCCTTGGACTTTTCTGCTCAACAGCTGCTTGAAAGCAGGTGAGTACCACTTCAAATTTATAATCTTACTTGGGAGGGGAGTGGAAGCGTGAATGGACCAGGTGTGTGATTGTGGGTTTTCTCTGCGGAAACAGCGGGACCTCACCTCCTCTGTGATTGCCAGCTGCATCCCAGCCAGCTGCTAGCTCAAACACGAGCCGTGACCGGCTGGATTTGGGAAGGCAAGGGGTGATCACAGAGTGTGAATCCTTCTGAAGGACATAAGAAAAACTGAGCGGGCTGCAAAAGGAACTGGTGTTAGGAAATAAATAAAAAAACAAGAAAAAGAATAGTCCAGGTGCATCCAACAAGCAAAGCCCTAAACATTTAGAAGGGGCCCGTCCTGGCTGCTGACAAACAAAATTGGAAATAGTTTGTCTAAAAAAGCAGAGTAGATCCTTCCAGATCCCCACCTTAAAGGGAGATCTGAAAACTGATGCCTGAGTGTAGGGAGGGGCCAGTACTGGTGCTGCTAGGGGGCAGATGGTCATCCGAGATCCCTGCTTTTTAGGGGAGGGGTCTTCAAACTGACGGCTGAGTTTCCCTAAAAGAAAGAGGCCCGTACTCCGTGTGTAGGGAAACCGGAGTCCTTTCCAGACCTTTTTTTTCCTGAAAACTGATGGCTGTAGCCCGGATAAACCAAAGTAATCCCCACATCAGGTAGGGAATATGAGAAGTTGTAGCTTGACGGCAATGGAAGAGACCCCTTTGGATAAATTACATGAGGCTTGGGACGAAAGGCAAGTGCCTGTCCTGACTGGAATGAATAAAAAAAAAGTGAAAAGAATTTGCAAAAAGTGGGCTTTATTGCGAGATGACACAGGAAGACAAATTTGGACTGATAGCGGTACTTTAGATTATAAAACCTGAAAGCACTTAGAACACACATTAAACCAAGCCAAATACCCTATTGGTACGGCTGGGCTGAAATGGCTAGGACCAAAAACCTGACCAAGGGAAAAGATCAAGAAAAACCTGAAACCCATTCCCTGGAAGGAAAGACTGAGGCACGGATTATGGCTCCCCTTTTCAGCAAACCAGTGCCAGGCAGAAATAGGAGATAATTAGAATACGTTTTTACCCATACTCCCTTCTCTGCCTCCGATTTGGTCATCTGGAAAAAGGATACCCCAGCTTTCAGGGCTAATCCTCAAACAGTAATTCAAACCCTGAAATCTATCATAGACAGCCATAATCCATCCTGGGGTGACATGACCCAGCTGCTACAAGTCTTTTTAATGAAAGATGAACTTTTAAAATTATTTGAAAAAACAAGCCAAATAGCTAAACTACCAACTATCCCTGGAAAGGCAGCCCCAGCCCGCATTGCATGGCCAGTACATCGCCCTGACTGGGACTATAATGATACCAATCACTGGGATGAATACACAAGAGCAAAAAATAACTTATTAGAAGCTTTAGAGGAAATAGGTAAAAAGCCTTTAAACTGGTCCGAATTCCAAAAATCAACACAAAGAGAAAAAGAAAACCCTGATACCTTTTGGGTCCGCCTGTCAGAAGCAGCTATTGCATATGCCTATCTAGACCTTAGCTGCTTGAAGGACCAAAAGATTTTAGCTTCAGCCTTCATGGACCAGTCCACCGTGGATATCAAAGAACATTTCCACCGCTTTGTCTCTAACTGGCCAACCTTAGAAATAGCAGAGTTGTGCAGGATTGCTAACTTTGTCTATGATCAAAGAGACAAAGTGCAAGAGAAGGAGAAAGATAGAAAGAGGTGGATAGAAAGACATGAGGACTTAAAAATGTTTGCTGTAATGCAACATGATACCAGACAAATGCCAGGTAGAACCCCTATAATTCTAGGAAATGCTGGCATTGTGATAAACAGGATGGTCACAAGGCAAATGCTAGCATTGCTATAGGTGTGGACAGGAAGGGCATTTCAGCAGGCAATTTAGGCAACACCCTTCCCGCAACCGGTATCACCCACCAACTAGAAACATGAAGCCAGGCAATAATCCAGTCCATTACACTGAACAACAGAGCTTTAATCATCATGCACCACTCCTTTTCTTCGAATAAATCATTACAATAGATCTCAGTGGGAGCAAAGAAGAGAAAATGACCTCTCCCTTTCTTGACTAGAACGTCAGAATGAGAACTCTGAATTCATGGCTACCTTTAATGGGCTCGCTGTCCCCCTAAAAAATGGCCCTGAAGAGGAACCCATTGTCACCATTCGTATAGGAGGAAAAAATATAATTGCTGGAGCCACCTCCTCATTAATTACTGAACCACCATATAAAGCTTCAGTGGCTGAAGGGGCTCGGGATAGCATAATGGGAGTGGGGGGGGGGGGAAATAATCCCTGTAGAATTTACCCACAATGTAATAGCAGAACTAGGACCCTTTACAGTAGACCATGCATTCACTATTTACCCCCAGTTGCCACTATCCCTGCTAGGAAGGGATCTCCTATGTAAAATGGGAGCTACCATAATATATGGTGAACAGGGACTGCAATTGGAAATCCCAGGAAAAGGCACGTATAAGACAATCATGCTGATAACCAGCAACACGGGGCTTCATGAAGATTTAAAAATCCTGCCACCTTCCTTATGGGGCTGGGATGCATCAGAAATGGGACTACTTAAAGGAGCAACACCTGTCACTGTCCAAGTGAAACATGGACCACCTCCATGCGTGCCCCAATACAAAATCCCTGCAGAGGCAATTCTCCCCATAAAGGAATTAATACAAGCATACCTAAAGCAAGGAGTTCTCATTAAATGTACCCCTCCCTGCACACCCCCATTTTTCCTGGGAAGAAATCTACAGTAGACAAAGATGGAAACCCATCTTTAGATTTGTACATGATTTAAGGCTCATAAATGATCACATGATCCTAGAGCCCCCATGGTGCCTAGCCCATCAACTATAATCACCAAGGTGCCAGCCTCAGCCACCTATTTTTCTGTCATAGATTTGTGCTCTGCTTTTTTTAGCATTCGGGTGGATCCAGCATCCCAATATCTACTTGCCTTTACTTGGCAAGACCAACAGTATACCTGGACTCGATTGCCACAAGGCTACACTGAGTCCTCTACCCTATTCTCACAAATATTAAAGGCAGACCTCTCCTCCATTTCCCTACCACAGCAGTCCACTTTGATCCAATATGTTGATGATTTACTGCTGGCATCTCCGACCAAGCTAGCATGTAAAACAGACACCCTATACTTACTTGAAGCCCTGGCAGAAAGAGGGCACAAAGCCTCCCCTTCCAAATTACAGTATTTAAAACAAGAAATAACATATCTGGGCTACATTATTGCACCAGGAATTAGAAAATTGGCCCCTAACCAGGTAGAAACCATTTTAGCCATGAAACCACCCCAGACAAAACGATAAGTCAGATCCTTACTGGGAGTACTGAGCTTCTGAAACCCATGGATCCCCTTGTTTGGAGAATTAGCCTGACCACTCATTCAACAGGCAAAAACATGCCTGACCCCATTGAATGGGGTCCTAATCTTTGGACAAAACACTTCAGACTATCAAACAAACCCTGGCAGCAGCCCCAGCACTTGGGCTACCTGACTATAAGAAACCTTTTACCTTATTCATCCATGAAAAATAATGAATATAATTGCCTCTGGCGTTCTAACACAGCCTTTTGGACACACACATCGACCAGTTGCTTCCTCTTCTGTAACTCTAGATCTAGTAGCTCAAGGAGCTGTCCCCTGCTTAAGAGCCATGGTGGCTACAATCGAACTTGTGAAACGATCTAAGGATTTAATACTAGGACATCATCTATTGCTGAAAGTCCCCCATGAAGTTTTTGCAATTTTCTTAAAGAGCCAGACACAAGCCTTTCCTCAGCAGCGTGTGGCTCAATATGAAGCTGAATTTTTTACCTCTGATCACATTAAGTTTGAGAGATGTAATACTCTAAACCCAGCTCCCCTGCTCCCCACAGAACAGGAAGAAGGTAATCTTCATGATTGCCTCCATTTAGTGCATGACGTTGAACTACCCCATTCCGATTTAACTGATACCCCGCTGCAAAACCCCGACATTGAACTTTTCACAGATTGTTCCTCCTACATGCACGAGAACAAAAGAGTAACAGGAGCAGCTGTAGTCTCCCTGCAAGAAATCATCTGGGCTTCCCCCCTCCCACAGCACCCAAGCAGCTAAGTTTATAGCTTTTACTAAAGCTTGCGAAGCTGCAAGGAAATGATCTACTAACATCTATACAGATTCCAAATACACTTTTGGAGTCTGCCATGCAACAGGGGCTCTATGGAAACAACGAGGTTTTTTAACTTCAGTGGGACAACAGACAGTACATGCACCATTAGTAGCCACACTATTAGAAGCCATCCAATTACCACAAGCACTTGCAGTCTTCCATTGTAAAGCCCACCAAACAGATGACTCTACAATAACAAAAGGAAACCAATATGCAGATGCAACAGCCAAATGGGTGGCAACCAAACCTCTACCTCACACCATCATCACACCAGCCTTAATAAAGAAACCAGAAATACCATACACACAATTTCTAGATAAAGGGGAATCTGAACAATGGGAAAAAAAAATTTTCAGCAGTTTTTGAACAAGGATTTTGGAGAGACCCTGATGTCAGACCTATAGCCCCACAACGTCTCCTTAAGCTAATTTGCCAAAGACTATATACAAAGGAACAGTGTGGCACACAAGCTATGGTGGATGCCATCAGAAGGGTATGGTATGCACCTGGAGCCTATAGTGAGGCCACAAGAATAGCCACAACATGCCAAACCTGCCAAGCAAATAATACCACCTCCAGAAAAACACTTCATGAAGGAGGAAGACCCTGGGCACAGAAACCATTTGAAAAGATCCAGATGGATTATATACAACTAATGGGTATCAATATGCGCTTGTCTGTAAGGACCAACTAACCCATTGGGTAGAGGCCTTCCCATGCTGCCATGCTACTGCCCTAGAAACAGCCAGACACCTCCTCAAGAACACTGTGCCTAGATTCGGTGTCCCCACCATTCTGGACATGGATCGGGGAAAACACTTCATAGCACAAGTCCTCACACATATATTCCAGGCTATGGGCATTACCCAAAACCTCCATGTGCCCTATTCTCTGACATCATCAGGAGCCGTGGAAAGAGCAAACAAAGAGATAAAGACCCTACTGGGCAAACTCTGTCAGGAGACACACCTCTCCTGGCCACAAGTGCTCCCAATTGCTCTCTTTTATATCAGAACTAGACCAAGACAGGACATAGGTATTTCCCTCTTTGAGATCCTTTTTGGTCGACCCCCCCCCCAATACCCTAAGGCCTTGATCCTCATTCCCTCAGCCTAGATAGGGGGGATATGGTTCTCTCTTCTTATCCTGCAGCCCTGCAAAAGAGACTACAGACCCTCTGGACCCAGATTGCAATGACACAGACCTTTCCCCTGGAAGAAACCCTGCACTCATATGTGCGGTATCTGCTATCCCGCATCAGATGGGCGCCTCATGACAGGGA
>BLBF01014888.1:0-15925 GCA_015471245.1 Laticauda colubrina
GCAGTCTTCTGGAAGGATGAAAGATCCAGTCCTCTGAATGTTGGGTGGAAGCTGTTCCATAGGACAGACCCCATGACAGAAAAGATACACCTCTTCAGTCCTGCAAGCTGACATGTTAGTGGAGGGGACTTGCACTGTGGTATAATGAGCAGAAGCTCTTGGAAATAGGCAGCCGCACAAGTAAACTGGTCTATGCCATGACTCTAAATGTGATAATCAAGACTTTGACTTGCACCCAGAATTCTTTCAGGGCTCCTTCAATCTGTGCACCTTTCTGAATAGCCTTCCCTAAAAAAGGGAGGTTGGAGACTGGATGAAAATTGTCCAGTATTCAGAGTCAGACAACCAGGAAGGACATGATTCCCAGATCATCATTTACCCAACATTACTTTGGGGATTTCTGTATCATAAAACCTTTTTTTCTCTTTTAAGACATTGTGGTTGGCTGCAACATCATTATGGGAGTAATTAATGATAATTCCTATTTTATTCTTCAAAAATATCTATAACTTAGATCAGTGATAGCTAACTCTTTGGCACCGAGTGCCCAAAGTGCACATACAGACCTCCCAAATGCAATGTGTGTGCATCCCCTGTGCATGCATCCCATCACCCTTGCATGTATCCGGCTCCCTGTATGCATGCATGTCCCTGCATGCGCCCTGCCCACCGCACATGCACAGCAGAGACCCAAAGATCAGCTGGCTGGCGGGAGGCATGCACATATGTTGGGCAGAGCTGAGCTGGGGCTACGGCTCGCCTGCCTACAGAGTGGGCTCTGAGTGCCACCTCTGGCATGCATGCCATAGGTTCGCCAACACAGTCTTAGATGATTGATATGCCTTTGACTATTAATCAGCCAGAAATAATATCAAAATATTTATCTCTCTATCTTGAAGAGATGCATTTAATTAGCGAAGGAGAGTCCAAGGAAGCAGATTTCCATAGCACGGGCTGAGTGACACCCTTCATCTATATATTGATGCTATCATGCTATTGTTATATCTTTACTATTCCATAGTAATATAATAGTAATGCTGTAAAATATTATCTTAATACAACAGAAAGATTGCACTATTATGTTTGTTATTTTTCCAAATCCATTTTTTGTTGAAGCAATAGATTTTAAAATGAACCTGCAAGTCCTAGAAAGATCTTTTTATATAGTTTTATATGCAAGCATGTCCCGACAGCAAGAAAGTTAGAAGAAACAAATTTTGCTATTATTCCTACTTCTCTTCTCAACAGTTTTTGACTTCAATAACTAACATTAATTTAACATGAAGTGAGGGACAGTTGTAGTTATGCCTGCTTTTAACATCTAAAAGAAGGGGCAGTATGAAAAAGCAGTCTGAATTTGGGGCAAAATGGTTTTCTTCAGCTAGCTCACAAAAAGCTTCTTCTGAGAAAATCTGTTGCTTTGAGTATCCTGTTGTAAAGTCTAGTGACAAGCTTTCTTATTTTTTACCAGTTTAAGTTCAACCTATACATTTCTTAATAATATGCACTAAAGCCGCTATTAATCTCATAAGGTTATGATGCAACTTGGAAAGTAATCTAAGGAAATATATGCTTTATATCTTTTTTATTGATAGGCAAGAATAGAACTCAGCAGGAAGATGCTATATGTGTTTTAATGAATTTCTTTTTTGTTGTTGTTGTTGACTCAGTTGTTAGAGATATCACAGTAGATTTCAATCTGCCTTTATCAGGGAGTTCATTATGCTACTATAGATACGTCTTTCCTTTTTGTCATGAACAAAGTAAATATTGTACACAGAAATGTGCAATGACCTCACAACCCATTTTTTTTTCTAAAAGATTATTTTAAAAAGTAAATATTATCCTAATTTAATGACTACCAACTGCAGAGTAATTTCATATAAAAGGATCTCTGTGGTGCATAAATACTTTAATGCTAACTAAATAGGACTCCTTCCAACTCATTAAGCATCAGGACTATCAAGTGATTGCGGTTGGTGTAAACTCTTAGTGACTACATAGATCTTCTCTGGGAGAATTTGTCTCCAACTTGATTCTTCAGGTCTTCAAACAGTGCACTCGTTGCCATTGTTATTGATATGACCATCTCATTTAAGTCTTTAAAATCAGCAACAGGGCAACATGTCAACTCATAAAACATTTTGTATACACGTTTTATAGTTAACAACAGAAAGGAGGAGGTGGGGGGGGGGAGAAATCCTGACACAGCGTATCTCTAAGGGGCAACATATTCCACAGTATTGGTATTGGTTTCTAGTGTTATGTAGTAATGGTCACAAAATGAAACTCCAATTTTAAGGCAGCTGACTTGAGTTTAATTGAAATGAGTTTTCAATGTCCTTCAGAGTTCCTTCCTCTCTCAATGAGCTTCAGTAGAAGAAGAAATCAATGTATGATAATAACATTTGGAATCCTCCTTAATGTACATGGGTGCTTTTCTTTGTATAAACGTACCTTGAATTACCTTGGCATTCATCTCATAGCTTAAACACAATGCATGCTGAAGTAAAGGGCAAAATACTTGAAAATCTATATCTATTGCTGTTTCCAGAAAAACAATTGCCCTGCCTTCTTTCCCATTCCAGATTGCCTTGCTACTTTACATCAGATCAGACATCATTGCCTTCCATTTTTAACTCCACTTCTCCTTCCTACCATTTCCAATTTTCAATGAGGAAATGAAGGAATAATTCCATAAGTAAGAGCCCTCTGCCTAGAAGCATCCTTAGGATCAACCACGTGGAATTATCTTAAAATTCCTTCATAAACAGCTAATTTCTCTTTCAGGAATGTTAAAACTAAGTAATTCTACATAGATAGACAGCAGAATTGAATGAATTAGATCTGTCACTACCATCTTGTTTACATAATTAACATTTTCATGCATATGCTATATGTGATTGTTACAGCAAAAAACTATCTGTAAAACTTTCCAACATAGCTAGGATTAAAAAGTCAGGGATTTCAGTATATAGGAAACTAAACCTCGTGGATTATGAGACATTTCATTGCTGTCAATGTCTTATGGAGATCAATGCAGAAAGCAAAACTAGAGTCCACATTCACATTAATTTTCCTTGTGAGCAAAACTGACACATCTTTAAAGAGCTTAAAGGAAGTTTAATTGTAAAGCTATGAGTTCAGAAGTTGTCTTTGTTGCAATATTTGAGCATGTGTGCGTGCATGCCCATACACACACACACACACACAGATTTTATGCAGACTATACGAAGGGGCCATATTATGTCTAGCTGATAATCCTCTGTGTAGATTGCCAAATGTGTTATTCTGGATAAATTCCTTATCTTTGCACTTAGCTGGTAGATTAAGAGATGTCCAGTGTGATGGAAGCTTGGAAAACCTTAACACAGACTGTAATTATCAAGGCTTCAGACTTCCAGGGAAGAAAAGGCAAATAGTAGACAGTTCATTAAAAGGGGAGCCAGTGATTGTGACCAAATGAACAGCCACCAAGACTGGCTCTTTGTAATATCTCTCTTGACAAGAAAAGGACTTGAGATCACCCACAAGCACTCCAGACAATTGCTTCTTGCAAGGAAACTAAATTGTACTTTTGCTCATTAGACCTCTGGCACATGAGGGAATAGCCATCTTGCTCAAATCAGAATCAGTGCCTTCAAAATCACAATCAGTGCCTTTGCATATTTCCTTTTCTAATCACTTTCTAAAATTGCTGATTAAAAGCTTTTCAGCTATTAGGAATGCTTAGATCAACAAATCTGAAAACACAGGTGAGTTTCCTTTAAGGGTCCTGATGGATTTGAAATAAAATTTGTAATTAATTATAAGAACCTTAATTATAAGAAAATATTTTTAGGATGGGACTTTTAAAGTTGGACAGCAGATGGAACTAGAAGAAACTGAAGGTTACAATTGAAGAACAACATTCAAACTCAATTTACTAATACATAATGGAACAAATATTTTCACATCAGACAAATTGAAAGACATGTTTGAACAATGGACCAAGAAGTAAATTTTAAGAGTGCTTGCCCCTATAGATAGACTATGTTCAAAAGATATTACAAAAGAGGAACAAGCTTTATCAGACAAGATTGACTGATCTGAAAATAGTTTTTAAATGATAAGCTAGAAGAATGACATGGAAAAAGATGCTGCACTAAACATACCAAAACAACAACAACCCCTTGGCTGATGTTTTAATAATAAAAAGGGATATATAAATAACAAACGAAGAATCTGACCTGGACAATTATTCTATTTGGGATTTTTTCTTAAAGCTTTGAAAAATTCGGTGAGAAGAGCCAAAAAAAATGAAAAGAAAACAAGTCTAGAAGATTATTAGAAGGGACTAAACATCAAGATTGTTAAAAGTAAAAGGAAGGAATGTAAAGTTGTTGTATGTGATCACTTTTGCTGATCACAACTGAAATGATGATGTTTTAAGGATTTTTTTATAGATGGGATATGGAAAGAAGAAATAATTTGCTGTAAGTATAGCATTACAATGTTACAATGTTATATTGTAAGTATAACATTACCTTGTAAAGCCCCTGTCACACAGCACCAACGGATGGAAAGAGGATGTAAAACGGAGAGAAACACTTGCCATCTGTTAGTTAACGCGATGCTTCCATTCTGTACTCACTGCGTTCATTTTTCATCCTCTCTATCCGTCCAGCATCCGTCTACTGACATTTCATCCGCTCAAAAAGTTTTGAGCTGCACAAAACTTTTTGAGCGGAAAATGTATCCAACACATCCGTTCTGCATCCGCAACGCATATGGGGAACATCCGTTCTACATCCATTGTCATCCGTTACGCATCCGCTATATCTGCTAGGCATCCACTGCGCATCCGCGTAACTCGCATCCGCTCCAGCGGAAAACGGACATGGAGGAAGCGAAACGGACGTGGAACGGACACGCAGCGTTAGTAGCATGGACGGAGAAAGGATGAAAGTGGATGCAGCTCGCATACAAAGCATTAAAACGGAAAAAACATTCGCATAGGGGACGTATCTCAGATATTTAGGATGTCTGCAGGATGCTTAGAGTATGCAAAAGAACACCGAGCAGAAAGCCTATATTTCCTATAAAAAGGGGGAGGAACTCACCTGGATCTCACTTTCAGTCCAGCAGCCCTGCGGTGGAGACCTCTTCAGCCTTGCTCTTGCTCTTGCTCTTGCTCTTGCTCTTGCTCTTGCTCTTGCTCTTGCTCTTGCTCTTGCTCTTGCTCTTGCTCTTGCTCTTGCTCTTGCTCTTGCTCTTCCACAGCATCCAATATCTCCACCATGGATCGTCACACACTCCTTTTGGTAGCCACCATTGTTCTACAACAGTGCGAAGCCATCTATAGACTCTTTCACCTGTTCTACGCGAAGAAAAGGAGGCGACCAAGAATTGTCTGGGTCCAAAGATGGATCGCCAGAAGAGCAGAGTACGGACTGTATAAAAAGCTGATGGTGGAGCTGAGGAACGAAGACACTCGTGTATTCCAGAACTTCATGAGGATGCCGCCAGCTATGTTTGACGAAGTTGTGGAGCGGCTGAGACCCAGGTTGACCAAGCAGAGCACCAACTTCCGGCCCAGCCTGGACCCTGGGCTCAAGGTGGCACTCACTCTGCACCACCTGGCCTCAGGGACCACCTACAGGAGCATGCAGTATGGCTGAAGGGTGCCACACAACACCATCAGCATTGTGGTCAGAGAAGTGGTGCAGGCCATCATCGAAGAATACCTGGAGGAGCTCCTCCAGTGCCCCTCCACTGAAGAAGGATGGAAGAAAGTTGCAGAGCAGTGGTATCAGAGGTGGAACTTCCCCCACATCGTTGGAGCCATAGATGGCAAGCACGTGGCCTGCAAAGTTCCAGCCAAGTCAGGGTGCACTTATCACAACTACAAGGGCTTCTTCAGCATCATCCTCTTCGCCATGGTCGATGCTGACTACAAGTTCATGTACATCGATGCTTCAGGCAACGGGTCATCTTCAGATGCCCAGGTATACAATGCCAGTCACCTCAAGGAGGGGCTTGAATGCAACCTCATCATGGACTTCCCAGATCCAGACCCCCTGTCCAATGACACACAAGATATGCCCTACTTCATCGTGGGGGATGACGCCTTCTCCCTCAGAACCTACCTCATGAAGCCCTACACCTCCAGATGCCTCACCCGTGAAGAGAGGATCTTCAACTACAGGCTGTCCAGGGCAAGGCGGGTGGTGGAGAACGCCTTTGGCATCCTGGCCAACAGGTTCCAGGTACTTCTCACCACCATGCAGCATCGCCCACAGACCATGAGGAGGATCGTGGAAGCTTGCTGCATCCTGCACAATCTCATGCGCACCCGCTACCCAGTGTTGCAGAACAGGCTCGTGGACCTCCAACAAAGCAAAGGGGACATGGAGCCTGGTGAATGGAGGCAAGGGCGAAACCTGATAGACACTGTGGATGTGCAAGGCCCCAACAGAGCTTCACGTGAAGGGAAGAAGCAGCGCAACCTCCTAAAACACTGGTGCAACTCCCCAGCTGGAGCAGTGGAGTGGCAAGACAGGATGGTAGATGCTTAATGGATGCTTCCTTCAGCCTGTCTCATCACACGGATGAGATTGGGCCATGTATGTTGAGTGGCCCTCCAATGAACAGGGCATTTAATAAAGAGTTGTGTTTATTTTGACATGTGTGGATGAATGATTACATTGTTATTGATAATAAAGGGCCATAGGTGTGGCACCTGGGAGGGTGGACCATACAGTCCCACTATGCTTGCACTGGAGGTTTATCTATCCCACAGCTATTACCCATTCCACAGGTATCCCTGCCCATCCCACAAGTAACCTAACCCATCCCACAGCTATTACCCATCCCACAGGTATCCCTGTCCATCCTACAGGTAACCTAACCCATCCCACAGCTATTACCCATCCCACAGGTATCCCTGCCCATCCCACAGGTATCCCTGCCCATCCCACAGCTATTACCCATCCCACAAGCATACAAAAGCTTAAACCATTTCTAAAAATTTCCACCAAGACTTTATTTACTAAAATAAATGAAGCAAGTGTGTGAAGCAAAGGTAATCTTTATCAATAACAAATGTAAAAGAAAATGACCCAAGTGTCCCAAGCAAAGATAAAGTCAACAGGTAGCAACCCAGTCTCTGACACTCTTCTCAGTCACTCTGAGGTGTGCTCATAGTCTCAGCGGTGAAGGGTCCAGGTACTGTGGAGGTGGCTGCTGCTGGAGTGCTGGTCTGAGGCGCCATTGGGGTGCCTGGCCCCGAGAGGACAACGGGATGGTGTGTGGAGGAATCTCTCAGAGAGCTGGCTCAGTCCTGTGATGTTGAGAGCCCCTTCCTCCATGACATGGGGTGTCAGCCCCAACACCGAAGACAGATATTCTGAGGCCAGGCTTGACTGTGGGGTGGAGGAAGGAGGAGTGTAGTGGGGATGTCTGGTCTGCAGGTGAGCGAGGTGAGGCGTGGGTGGCATCTGTGGCGTGGGTGGCATCTGTGGTGTTGGTGGCATCGGTGGCATCGGTGGCACTAGTGGCATAAGATGAACCTGTGCCTGGACTGGGAAGGGCTGCCTGTGCTGCTGGAGCTCCTGGTAGCCCAAGCCTTGGTAGGTAAGGGCCTGTGGAAAGCCTTGGAAGGGCAGTGACATCACCTGGGTCTGGAGGGTTGTGCAGAAGACCGGTGATCCTATCCTTGATCATCTGGTACTGTGATTCGGACATGTCCAGGTGGGTCTGGTTGACGTTGGTGAGGAAGGGCTTTCGGTTGAAGGATGGTATGTCGGTGTGTACCAGCTGAGAGAGGAGATCTACGCTGCTTTTGATGGTGTCCCTGATCTCCAGCAGGACAGTGTGGCTCTGCCCCTCCGGTCTGGCTGTCTGCCTGCTTTCTGTGGAGGTGGAGGTGGAGCTGGGGGTGGATGTGGGTTGGTCTCTGGTGGCAGTGCCCTCTCCTTGCTCCCACTGCGTCAGGGGGTTCTCCACGCGCTCCGCCATGGGAAGTGTAGCTGTCGGGGGGGTGTCTCCATCGTGGGACGCTCCACAGATACCTGCCTGGACACAGGAGCTGACTGTTGGCCAGAAGAGGACTGGCTCTCTGTGGGCTGCCTGAGAGAGAGGGTTTTCAGAGGGGCTGCTCCTCGGTGGCGGATCTCACCCTCCAAGAAGCTGCACTTGGCCATCACATAGGTCTCCTGGTCCGTCAGCTTGACCGTGGCCTGGCCAGGTTTCTTGAGGTGCAGCTTCCCGTACCAGGTGTGCATGTGCTTCCACCAGCCGAGGAGGACCTCCAAAGTGTAGCCCAGGCTCTCCGCTTTCTCTCTCCAAGCAGCCTGCTTCCTTTTGGTGTCTCGATAGAGCCTGTGTCCCTTCCGCCATAGATACTCGTTCTCCCTCAGCCATTCCAGCACCTCATCCTCATGTTCCTCTTCGTGGAGTATTGCCTCCTCTCCCGTTCATGCGTCTGCCTCTTCCTCCTTCTGGCAGGGCCATCTGGGCCCTCATCAGAGGGGCTTCGAGGTTGTAGGGGCTGCTCCACCACACCACCACCATCAGCAGCAGCAACAACAACAGTAGCAGCAAAAGCAGGACCAGCAGCACCAACAGCACCAGGAGCACCAGCAGCACCAACAGCACCAGCAGGACCAGGATCATCAGCAGCAGAGTAAGCACCAGCAGCACCAGCAGGACCAGCTGGACCAGGAGCAGCGCCAGCAGAGTAAGCACCAGCAGAAGGCCCAGCACCAGGAGCAGCGCCAGCAGGGTAAGCAACAGCCGAAGCACCAGCACCATGAGCAGCGCCAGCAGAGTAAGCACCAGCAGAAGCCCCAGCACCAGGAGCAGCGCCATCAGAAGCCCCAGCACCAGAAGAGTCAGCCCCAGCAGCAGAAGCCCCAGCAGAAGCAGAGTCAGGGCCAGGGGGTGGGATGGTGGCCCTGTCCTTCTTGCCAGGGCTGGCAGCAGGAGGCACAGGCTTCCTCTTCTTCCCCATGGTTGTTGGCTGGCTGGAGCTGTGTCTGGCAGCAGGTCTTTCCTCTGAATGGTGACCTGCGTCGAGCTGCTTTCCTTTATATCCGCGGGGCTGACGCAATGCATCCTCCCTGCATGCGCAGTGAACGCTTTGCATCTGCTAGGCATCTGCTAGGCATCCGCTAGGCTTCCGCTCTGCATCCGCTTCATCCGCTCGGCATCCGTTCCTTCCGTTGCGCGTCCTCTTCGCTGTGCTCCCCCGGAAGCCCTGCGGATGTGCCATCCACTTCCATCCGCTAGGCTTCCGTGGAGCATCCGCTTAACATCCTCGGTTCATCCTCTCCCCGTCCGTTCCTTTCCGTTGTTGTCAGCTCTCTTTATGCAAATTTGGGGCCCTTTTGAGACCGGATAACAATGGATGGAAAATTTTCTCATCCGCGGTGTCCTTTTTACATACATTTTGCATCCGTCGGCCTATGTGACAGGCCCTTAAGGAACATAACAGCGATCCCACAAAAGGAGAGATTTGAAAAGCTATGCTGGCATAATATTAATGTGACACCGGTAATACTTGTAATTCTGTTGCAAACACTGATGGATGTGCTGATAGTAATGCACAGATATTTAAGATCATACTCCAGTCAATAATAATGGAGTTGGCATCAGAATTTTCAATACTGTAGAACCAAATTCTAAACATTTGCTAATGCAAATCTTTTAACATGTTTTAAATTGCCTGGGCTGAACTGAGAAATTGTCCTTGTAGATTATTAGGTGCCTATTAGCTGAACTAAGTCATTTCCCATTGGCAATGTGATTGTAGAATACAATATATGTCCTCTGGCTAGAAAAGATAATGATTTCACCAGATAATCTATCTAGTGGACATTATCTTTTTCACAGCATCTGACTGCTGATAAATTGATTAGTGATAGTGTATATTTGACCAAGTTACATTGTTACTTTTGAATAGCATAAAATGTACATCCAAGCAGAATGCTCACTTGTATTAATACGTTTGAGTTAAAGATTGCCTTTCATTGTACAGAAACATTTCTCATTGAATTATATGCTGATTTGGGGGCAAAATATAGTTGCAGGTTTATCTTAACTCTAAAATGTGCTATGGTAGTTCTCAACTTATAACTGGTCACTTAAGGACTGTTTACATTTATGACAACCATGGAATGGGTGTTTTATGGGCTATAAAACTCCCCTCTGGCCATTATAAATGGTTTCATTGCCCTCCCAATTTTTTGTGACCAGTCACGGCATTCTGTGGCCACCTAACCATGATTTGTGATATTTTTTGTCAGATTCTGGCATTTTTTTCAATTTGTTACTCTTACTCAAAAGAATGGTTCACTTAATGACTGCCACATTAACGAGCATGGCAAAAAAATTGGGGAAAAACACCTCCAGTCACAGGGGCACCTCAGCTTACAACTATAATGATTTCTGACTAGATTTCCATTCCCATTTGTAGTCGTGCTTTGTGACTTTCTTCATTAGCAATCTCCAATATCATTGGAATGGTCTGGTAACCAATTTTAACCCTTGTTCACATAACAGTGATAATTTCCTGTTTTGTTTGTTTGTTTAGAAAAATTAATATGGTTGCCCATCTTAATTATATAATGCTGGATAGTTAAAATTTGAGGGGAGGGGAGGGAGAGGAAGAGAGATTCACAGACATATATATAGAGAAAACTCTCCAACATCCCAGTCCTATTACTTGGGATAGAAGCCAGCTTTTTGCAGTCTTCTGGAAGGATGAAAGATCCAGTCCTCTGAATGTTGGGTGGAAGCTGTTCCATAGGACAGACCCCATGACAGAAAAGATACACCTCTTCAGTCCTGCAAGCTGACATGTTAGTGGAGGGGACTTGCACTGTGGTATAATGAGCAGAAGCTCTTGGAAATAGGCAGCCGCACAAGTAAACTGGTCTATGCCATGACTCTAAATGTGATAATCAAGACTTTGACTTGCACCCAGAATTCTTTCAGGGCTCCTTCAATCTGTGCACCTTTCTGAATAGCCTTCCCTAAAAAAGGGAGGTTGGAGACTGGATGAAAATTGTCCAGTATTCAGAGTCAGACAACCAGGAAGGACATGATTCCCAGATCATCATTTACCCAACATTACTTTGGGGATTTCTGTATCATAAAACCTTTTTTTCTCTTTTAAGACATTGTGGTTGGCTGCAACATCATTATGGGAGTAATTAATGATAATTCCTATTTTATTCTTCAAAAATATCTATAACTTAGATCAGTGATAGCTAACTCTTTGGCACCGAGTGCCCAAAGTGCACATACAGACCTCCCAAATGCAATGTGTGTGCATCCCCTGTGCATGCATCCCATCACCCTTGCATGTATCCGGCTCCCTGTATGCATGCATGTCCCTGCATGCGCCCTGCCCACCGCACATGCACAGCAGAGACCCAAAGATCAGCTGGCTGGCGGGAGGCATGCACATATGTTGGGCAGAGCTGAGCTGGGGCTACGGCTCGCCTGCCTACAGAGTGGGCTCTGAGTGCCACCTCTGGCATGCATGCCATAGGTTCGCCAACACAGTCTTAGATGATTGATATGCCTTTGACTATTAATCAGCCAGAAATAATATCAAAATATTTATCTCTCTATCTTGAAGAGATGCATTTAATTAGCGAAGGAGAGTCCAAGGAAGCAGATTTCCATAGCACGGGCTGAGTGACACCCTTCATCTATATATTGATGCTATCATGCTATTGTTATATCTTTACTATTCCATAGTAATATAATAGTAATGCTGTAAAATATTATCTTAATACAACAGAAAGATTGCACTATTATGTTTGTTATTTTTCCAAATCCATTTTTTGTTGAAGCAATAGATTTTAAAATGAACCTGCAAGTCCTAGAAAGATCTTTTTATATAGTTTTATATGCAAGCATGTCCCGACAGCAAGAAAGTTAGAAGAAACAAATTTTGCTATTATTCCTACTTCTCTTCTCAACAGTTTTTGACTTCAATAACTAACATTAATTTAACATGAAGTGAGGGACAGTTGTAGTTATGCCTGCTTTTAACATCTAAAAGAAGGGGCAGTATGAAAAAGCAGTCTGAATTTGGGGCAAAATGGTTTTCTTCAGCTAGCTCACAAAAAGCTTCTTCTGAGAAAATCTGTTGCTTTGAGTATCCTGTTGTAAAGTCTAGTGACAAGCTTTCTTATTTTTTACCAGTTTAAGTTCAACCTATACATTTCTTAATAATATGCACTAAAGCCGCTATTAATCTCATAAGGTTATGATGCAACTTGGAAAGTAATCTAAGGAAATATATGCTTTATATCTTTTTTATTGATAGGCAAGAATAGAACTCAGCAGGAAGATGCTATATGTGTTTTAATGAATTTCTTTTTTGTTGTTGTTGTTGACTCAGTTGTTAGAGATATCACAGTAGATTTCAATCTGCCTTTATCAGGGAGTTCATTATGCTACTATAGATACGTCTTTCCTTTTTGTCATGAACAAAGTAAATATTGTACACAGAAATGTGCAATGACCTCACAACCCATTTTTTTTTCTAAAAGATTATTTTAAAAAGTAAATATTATCCTAATTTAATGACTACCAACTGCAGAGTAATTTCATATAAAAGGATCTCTGTGGTGCATAAATACTTTAATGCTAACTAAATAGGACTCCTTCCAACTCATTAAGCATCAGGACTATCAAGTGATTGCGGTTGGTGTAAACTCTTAGTGACTACATAGATCTTCTCTGGGAGAATTTGTCTCCAACTTGATTCTTCAGGTCTTCAAACAGTGCACTCGTTGCCATTGTTATTGATATGACCATCTCATTTAAGTCTTTAAAATCAGCAACAGGGCAACATGTCAACTCATAAAACATTTTGTATACACGTTTTATAGTTAACAACAGAAAGGAGGAGGTGGGGGGGGGGAGAAATCCTGACACAGCGTATCTCTAAGGGGCAACATATTCCACAGTATTGGTATTGGTTTCTAGTGTTATGTAGTAATGGTCACAAAATGAAACTCCAATTTTAAGGCAGCTGACTTGAGTTTAATTGAAATGAGTTTTCAATGTCCTTCAGAGTTCCTTCCTCTCTCAATGAGCTTCAGTAGAAGAAGAAATCAATGTATGATAATAACATTTGGAATCCTCCTTAATGTACATGGGTGCTTTTCTTTGTATAAACGTACCTTGAATTACCTTGGCATTCATCTCATAGCTTAAACACAATGCATGCTGAAGTAAAGGGCAAAATACTTGAAAATCTATATCTATTGCTGTTTCCAGAAAAACAATTGCCCTGCCTTCTTTCCCATTCCAGATTGCCTTGCTACTTTACATCAGATCAGACATCATTGCCTTCCATTTTTAACTCCACTTCTCCTTCCTACCATTTCCAATTTTCAATGAGGAAATGAAGGAATAATTCCATAAGTAAGAGCCCTCTGCCTAGAAGCATCCTTAGGATCAACCACGTGGAATTATCTTAAAATTCCTTCATAAACAGCTAATTTCTCTTTCAGGAATGTTAAAACTAAGTAATTCTACATAGATAGACAGCAGAATTGAATGAATTAGATCTGTCACTACCATCTTGTTTACATAATTAACATTTTCATGCATATGCTATATGTGATTGTTACAGCAAAAAACTATCTGTAAAACTTTCCAACATAGCTAGGATTAAAAAGTCAGGGATTTCAGTATATAGGAAACTAAACCTCGTGGATTATGAGACATTTCATTGCTGTCAATGTCTTATGGAGATCAATGCAGAAAGCAAAACTAGAGTCCACATTCACATTAATTTTCCTTGTGAGCAAAACTGACACATCTTTAAAGAGCTTAAAGGAAGTTTAATTGTAAAGCTATGAGTTCAGAAGTTGTCTTTGTTGCAATATTTGAGCATGTGTGCGTGCATGCCCATACACACACACACACACACAGATTTTATGCAGACTATACGAAGGGGCCATATTATGTCTAGCTGATAATCCTCTGTGTAGATTGCCAAATGTGTTATTCTGGATAAATTCCTTATCTTTGCACTTAGCTGGTAGATTAAGAGATGTCCAGTGTGATGGAAGCTTGGAAAACCTTAACACAGACTGTAATTATCAAGGCTTCAGACTTCCAGGGAAGAAAAGGCAAATAGTAGACAGTTCATTAAAAGGGGAGCCAGTGATTGTGACCAAATGAACAGCCACCAAGACTGGCTCTTTGTAATATCTCTCTTGACAAGAAAAGGACTTGAGATCACCCACAAGCACTCCAGACAATTGCTTCTTGCAAGGAAACTAAATTGTACTTTTGCTCATTAGACCTCTGGCACATGAGGGAATAGCCATCTTGCTCAAATCAGAATCAGTGCCTTCAAAATCACAATCAGTGCCTTTGCATATTTCCTTTTCTAATCACTTTCTAAAATTGCTGATTAAAAGCTTTTCAGCTATTAGGAATGCTTAGATCAACAAATCTGAAAACACAGGTGAGTTTCCTTTAAGGGTCCTGATGGATTTGAAATAAAATTTGTAATTAATTATAAGAACCTTAATTATAAGAAAATATTTTTAGGATGGGACTTTTAAAGTTGGACAGCAGATGGAACTAGAAGAAACTGAAGGTTACAATTGAAGAACAACATTCAAACTCAATTTACTAATACATAATGGAACAAATATTTTCACATCAGACAAATTGAAAGACATGTTTGAACAATGGACCAAGAAGTAAATTTTAAGAGTGCTTGCCCCTATAGATAGACTATGTTCAAAAGATATTACAAAAGAGGAACAAGCTTTATCAGACAAGATTGACTGATCTGAAAATAGTTTTTAAATGATAAGCTAGAAGAATGACATGGAAAAAGATGCTGCACTAAACATACCAAAACAACAACAACCCCTTGGCTGATGTTTTAATAATAAAAAGGGATATATAAATAACAAACGAAGAATCTGACCTGGACAATTATTCTATTTGGGATTTTTTCTTAAAGCTTTGAAAAATTCGGTGAGAAGAGCCAAAAAAAATGAAAAGAAAACAAGTCTAGAAGATTATTAGAAGGGACTAAACATCAAGATTGTTAAAAGTAAAAGGAAGGAATGTAAAGTTGTTGTATGTGATCACTTTTGCTGATCACAACTGAAATGATGATGTTTTAAGGATTTTTTTATAGATGGGATATGGAAAGAAGAAATAATTTGCTGTAAGTATAGCATTACAATGTTACAATGTTATATTGTAAGTATAACATTACCTTGTAAAGCCCCTGTCACACAGCACCAACGGATGGAAAGAGGATGTAAAACGGAGAGAAACACTTGCCATCTGTTAGTTAACGCGATGCTTCCATTCTGTACTCACTGCGTTCATTTTTCATCCTCTCTATCCGTCCAGCATCCGTCTACTGACATTTCATCCGCTCAAAAAGTTTTGAGCTGCACAAAACTTTTTGAGCGGAAAATGTATCCAACACATCCGTTCTGCATCCGCAACGCATATGGGGAACATCCGTTCTACATCCATTGTCATCCGTTACGCATCCGCTATATCTGCTAGGCATCCACTGCGCATCCGCGTAACTCGCATCCGCTCCAGCGGAAAACGGACATGGAGGAAGCGAAACGGACGTGGAACGGACACGCAGCGTTAGTAGCATGGACGGAGAAAGGATGAAAGTGGATGCAGCTCGCATACAAAGCATTAAAACGGAAAAAACATTCGCATAGGGGACGTATCTCAGATATTTAGGATGTCTGCAGGATGCTTAGAGTATGCAAAAGAACACCGAGCAGAAAGCCTATATTTCCTATAAAAAGGGGGAGGAACTCACCTGGATCTCACTTTCAGTCCAGCAGCCCTGCGGTGGAGACCTCTTCAGCCTTGCTCTTGCTCTTGCTCTTGCTCTTGCTCTTGCTCTTGCTCTTGC
>BLBF01014896.1:686-11883 GCA_015471245.1 Laticauda colubrina
TTTCCTTTCCTTTCCTTTCCTTTCCTTTCCTTTCCTTTCCTTTCCTTCCCTTCCCTTCCCTTCCCTTCCTTTCCCATCCCATCCCATCGTTTTCGGAATGAATCTTCTCATTCTGATATTGAGATATAAATGTCTATTTATTGTTAACTATTTCAAAGGTTTTGTTTTTAAATTAACACTGACATGAGTTTAAGGCTCCATTTGATAGAAAACATACCTTTCAGATTCAGTATTATTTTATTTCATTTAAAATAGCCAGGCACCTGTGGAAATAAGTATTTGTATTTATTTATTTGTAAAATTTATTGGCTGCCCATCTTTCCATGGGATATCTATATTCCATATCAGGACAGGTTAAAATATTTGCTCTGTAGGAACAGCCTTTTTCAAGACTACTTTTAACATTGGAGATTAATACAATGTAAAACCCCACAAACCAATCAGTTGGAGGTGAACCAATAGTATCCATTAAACGGCATTCAACCCCCTGAAATTCAGTAAATCCCAATTGCTCCAGAGTTGAATTCCCATGTTACTATTTTATGCCTCTGAGAAGCATACCTCTGAGAAAGAGGAAAAATGCAGCTAAATTAACAGTTGTTTATGCTGCCTTCACGAGTGTAACAGGCAATTTAGTGGGAAATGTCCAATATAATTTCTAAGAGATAGGATATGGCTGCCCCTGAGAAAGAAGATATTTAGACACATCTATATTTAGGGATTTTATTTATTTATTCAATATATATGTCCCCTTTGTCGCAGTTGAATGTGGCTCTGAGCGATTCTGGGCCTTAATACTGCCATTTTAGAAGGTAGAGTAGAGTAGAATAGAGTAAATATAGAACAGAATAGAACAGAAATAGAGTAAAGTACAGTAGAATAGAATAGAATAGAATAGAATAGAATAGAAGTAGAGTAGAATAAAGAGGAGTAGAGTAGATAGTAGAATAAAATAGAATATAGAATAGAATAGAACAGAACAGAACTAGAGTAGAAGAGAGTAAAAGAGGAGAATAGAATAGAATAGAATACTAGAATAGAGAATAGAATAGAGAACAGAAGTAGAGTAGAGTAGAGTGGAATAGAATAGAACAGAACAGAATTATTTATTGGCTAAGCGTGATTGGACACATAGGATTTGTCCTTGGTGCATAAGCTCTCAGTGTACATAAAAGCTATATGTGATAAATCGTGATCATAGTTGTCACAAATACACTCATCATGAATCATAACATACAACACTTAGTGATAGTCATAGGATATTAAATAAGCAACCAACATAAATTGTACTAGGACACTAAATAAAACAACACAAATTGTAAAGATACAAGCTGCAAAGTTATAGTGATAAGCAGAAAAGGAGATAGGTAATAGGAAGGATGAGAAGAGTAATAGTAACACAGTCTTAGTAAATAGTTTGACAGTGTTGTGGGAATTCATTGTTTAGCAGAGTGATGGCATGGGGGTGTGTGTGGAAATTTGTCCTTAGTATTAAAGCCATGTCCCTTAATATTCCCATTTCCTCTTCACTGTTGAAAATTTGGGGTGATTCAAATGTCCAGGGATGAAGAGTTTTCTCCAACTGAGGATAAAAGGTTCTTTGAAGAACCTCTTATGGTTCCCAGAGCTGATACGGCTCATTCATAATTTATCCTTTCCATTTATACCCTTACTTTCTACTTACTAAGCTCTCAAATGAGGAGAAAACAGGGTCAAACTTCAAAAGAGCAGTTGCAGTCATTATTAATACAGCTCAAAGAATCTGGGTGAGGACCACAGCCTGAATCTCTTCCCTGGAAAGGATGGAGATTCAATTCCTTTTCCTTTTCAATTCCTTTTATCTCTCTTTATTTATTTATTTTTCTTTACTTAAAACCCAATTTCACTTAACTTTCCGAGAGTGCTGGCCAGTTTCCTGGCAGTTCCCCTATTTTTAAAAACTTCTGACCTCTGCAATTAAGAGGAAGTCCTCAGCTTACTGACCATTTGAAGTTAAACACAACAGCATTGGGGGGGAAAGTTACTTATATGACCATTTTACATGCTTAGGAACTTTGTAGCAGCCCCCTGATCATGTGAGCAAAATTCAGGTGCGTGGCAACTGGTGCACACATGTAAAATACATGAAACTTGTAAAATAGTTTATATCCAGGTCACCATCCTTTTGTACTTCAGGGACCACCAAACTCATAATTTTAAATCCCTCAGACCATTAATATGAATTTTGACTGATGGTGGCTGCAGGAAAAAAGTCTGCAGGAAAATTCCCCACCCCATTTTCCTACCAATCGATCGTTCTTAATTTGGGATTGCAGGATACTGCAAGTCTCCAGCTCTGTTCTCAGGGGGAGAGAGAGACTTTTGGCTTCATGCAAGGAAAGCAGCAGAAGCTGCAGATGTCTTTCTCTTCCCCAAATTCCGCCAGAAATGAGTCTTTATTAGACTTGTCACACTGGCACAGCCTCTTAGAGCAGGAGGCCTTGTCCCAAAGACTCATTTCTGGTGGAGTTTGGGGGGAGAGAAAGAAAGATTTTTGCTGCTTTCCTAGTGTGCAACCAAAAGCAGAAGAAGAAGCAGCCTGGTGGCCAGGCCAGGCACGTGGGGTGAGTGGGGCAAGTTCCCCCCTCCTCCCCTTTCCCCGTCCCCTCACTACCTCATGTTGTTTGCAATGCAAATGACTCAAGCCTTGTGTTCCTGTGGGCCGTGTGTTCCCACACAGCCTGGATTAATTACTTTAGGGATGACATTTCTTTGTGGACCACCAAAACTGTCTTGCAGACCACCAGTGGCCCCCGGCTCACTGGTTGATGACCACTGCTGTAGACAACATTTCCCAGATAGGCTTTACTTTTGAGTAAATAGGCTCAAAATCTCTTTTTTTCTCTCCTTTTAGGTGAGGCTATGAATTCAAGGCTGCAGTTTAGATTAAACAATGAGAAAGCGGCTGCTTTTGCATAAAAAGACATCACGGAAACATCCATTGTCCAAGAATTGCAGCCAAATGGAGATCTTAAAATGATGCTTTTTTTATTTTCCTTTCTTTCCCCAGGAACATCTGAAGGTTTCCCAAAGCGGCCATCTTTAAAATATTTCATAAATATTTTTTTATGCTTCTGAACCTCGTCAGTTGCTTACACTGGAGCAACTTTTTCTGCCTCTGTAGATTTTTTTTTTTAACATTTTTTCAAGATCTTTTTCTGCTCTGGTTTAAAGGAGGGAAGGGAAGATAAAAGCTGTAGATTCGAGGTGATCTAAACTCTGTGACTGTCATTTTTGGGGAAAGATCCTGATTTTCTTCACCTTCAAAAGTGAGGGTTGAATATATATATATATCCATCCATCTGGCTGGCAGGAGGCCCATAACACACAACGAACACCACTAAAAATCCTGAGGTGAATATCTATCTATCTATCTATCTATCTATCTATCTATCTATCTATCTATCTTTCATCTTTCTCTTTCCTCTCTCTCCTTCTCTCTCTGTCCCTCTCAGTCTCTCTGTCTGTCTCTCTGTCTCTGTGTCTCTCTCTTCTCCCTATCTGTCTATAAAACACATTGCTTTCATTCTTCAGGATTTTGGAAAATGAGGCGGGTTAATTCTACCAGACGTCAGAATGTGAAGCCCACGTTTTGGAAATATGGATAAAGGGTCTGCCTGGCTACGCTTTTCGAGCTTGTCCAGAAATACATTATTTCCCCTTTGGAAACATACAAAAGGAGGAAGGAATGTCAATAAAATCTCTTGGAAGATTTTGAGATTAAAAAACCAGACTCAGCAGGAGGACCAACCCCTGGGCTGGGGATTTCATTTTGGGAAGCTGAGCCTCAAGACTAATGCGAAGTTTTAAGTCTTTAGGTAGATGAGTAAAAAAACCTCAACCTTTCCGTGTGAGGGGAGCCAACGTAAAGTCTACGTAAAGTTGCCCGTTGACAGTCTAAATGTTGCTTCTGGGATGGCTTCCGACTGATGGTTGGGACAATCTCAAGAAACAAGCTGCAAGACCAACCCTAGGGAGTCCTCTACTTACAACAGTCCATTTAGTGACCATTCAAAGATTTGACGGAAAAAGGAAAAACAGAACAAAAATCCTTTTGTTACAGAAGTTCATTCTTCGGGAACAAAGAAACCCTTTCAGGGATGCAGTCCAAAAGAAAATTTAGCTCTTGGATGATTTGCTGTTGAGTTTGTCATTGAGACTGCCATGTTGGAGTGACTTTTTAATTTTTTTTCTTGTTTTTTATTTCATCTTTTTTCCCTGCCCATCCTGTGCTTTTTTTATATGTATATTGTAAGCTACCTTTTGTGAGAGAGTGTATGGGGTGAAGAGAGAGAGAGACAAACAGAGACAAGGAGGGAGAAAAGGAAAGGGAGGGAGGGAGGGAGGGAGAGGAAGAGAGAGACAGAGAGAAGGAGGGAGAGGGAGACAGGGAGAGAGAGGAAGAGAAAGGGAAAGAGAAGGAGGGAGGGAGAGGAAGAGAGGAAGAGGAGAGAGGGAGGAAGGGAGACAGAGAGGAAGAGAGAGGAAGAGAAGAAGAGGAAGGGAGGGAGGGAGAGAGAGAGAGAGAGAGAATGAGAATGAATCATAGAGTCTCCCTATTGGGAAATGGACAGTATATAAATTTAACAAATGATTTTTTTAAAAAGTACAGTTTTCTAGGAAGTCAATGAAAGCAGTTGGATGAGTATCATTGAAATAGCCTAACAGCCAGATTCACACAACAACTGTGTTATTGACTTGACAACTGTAGAGGTTCCCTTAACAAAGACATGTCATAAAATGGAGGCAAACCTCACTCGCTTAGCAGTGGACATCTGTGGCTCAATTGTGGTCGTAAGTCAAATACCTGTGTCACAAAAGGGGATTCCTGACTAGCAAAGGGCAAACTATTGCATCTAAATGGGACGTTTTCCCAGATACGAAAACAGTGTGTTCATTCCCGTTTCGAATGCTTTACCTTCCTCCGTTGTTCTTCCTTCCCCTCCTGTCTTCTCCTCATCTTTGGGTCTTCTTGGACCTGCAGCTTCTGCCCTGTTGCAAAGGAGAAGCATGCAGAGGTCGGATGTTGAATGAGGACCAGGCCAGCCTTTCCATTTAAATAATGCTTATGTCAGGATTCCAGCCATTGCCCTAATTAAATCAGGATCCTCAAGCCAAGCTTCAAAAAACTTCAAAGGATTCATTAGACGTGACATACTGGCATTCCCCTGTATGAAGCCAACTCTGTAATTGTGGTTAGCTGGCAGAAAGTGCAGATGGCTGAGGAGAGCAAGGACTCAGATGAGGGGCCGGGACCATTAGGGAGTGGACTGCTGCCTTCAGAGATTGTGGGGGCTGGCAGCAGTGATGAGGAGGTTCCCGAGGAGCCTGTGCCAAGTGCGCATGCATGCAGGATTGCTCGCAGGAAAGAGCAGCTACAACAGCATGGGCTACTCTGGAGTAAGGCTGCAAGGTTATGGCCCCTCTTTCAAGAAGATAAAAGCCAGCTGTGAATCAGACGTTCTTTGCAGGAAGCAAAGACGTGTTGAAACTCAAGCCTCATGGGCATTGCAGTATCTTAGTTGGTATTTGAAGACTCTCGTGTTGTAAAATATCTCGTGGTAACCTTATCTGTTATTCTTGGCAGCCTCGCACAGTCTTGGTGAGGCTCATGCATATCAAAGTTAGTTAGTTTGCAACAGCCTTTTAACTGGGGATTTGTAAGAATCATTAAAAGGTTTCTGTTCCCTTTGGTTCATGTTTGTTTTATTGGACAAGGGTTTGGGGTCAGAATAGTAATTTACAGTCCCCTGTGACCCTGTTTCCCTCCCTCCCCTTCAGTGTGTCATAAATCAGATTCTCCAATTAAATATATTCATGGGCAAAAGCTCTGGTAGTTTAGTTACAATCTTTTCAAGAGAAAAGTTGGAATGTACTTCCACTTTCAAACTGCTGCACTGCTCTTCCAGATTTCCTTCCTCCCCCCCCTTTTTATGGCAACTACTAAAACAGGCATAGGAATGTTTGATGAGTTGACAGCTTACCTGCAAAAGTTTGCCTGAGTCGCTCCTCTCCATCCTAATTGCGATACAGGTAGTCCTAGAGTTACGACTGCCATTGGGCCCGGAATTTCTGCCGCTAAGCGAGACATTGGTTAAAAGTCTGAGGTTTCCCACCCCCCTGCTTTGCAATTTTTCTTGCCACATGTGTCAAGTGAATTGGTGCATTGGCTAAGTTGGCAAAACATGGTAGTTAGCTCCCTGAACCAATGTCTCACTTAGCGGCAGAAATGTTGGACATAATTGTGGGCATATGTCCAGGATGAGCTGCGGCTCTAGAGACGAAGAATAGGGGCACTTAAGCAAAGATTTGCAGGTAGGCATTGTTTCAGTGGAAAGGCTCACCTGGTCCTTTTTCCAGGAGTACCTGTATATGTTTCTTTATTTGTTTAAACCTATTTCTAGCCTTCACCTTGTCAACTCAGTTTCTTTCTCTTGAAAGAAAAAGGGAATTCTTCCTTCCTTCCTTTTATTCCTTCCTTCCTTTCTTCCTCCCTTCCTTCTTGCTTCCTTCCTCCTTTCCTCCCTCCCTTCTTCCTTTCTTCCTTCCTTCCTCCTTCCCTTCTTCCCTCCCTACTTCCTCCCTCCCTTCCTTCCTGCATCCTTTATTCCTTCCTTCCTCCTTCCTTCATTTCTTCTTCCCTTTCTTTTTCCCTCACTCCCTTCCTTCCTACTCCCTTTCTTCCTCTTTCCTTCTTCCTTTTTCTCTTTCTTTTCCCTCTTTCTCTCTTCCTCTCTTTCCTTTCTCTCTCCTTTATTTCCCTTCCTTCCTTCCTTCCTTTCTTTCCCTCTCTCCCTCCCCTCCCTTTCCCAAAACATCTTCTTGTGATGTTTCTTTTCTGCCATCATCTTGGCTACTCCCTTTATATTGATATAAATAAGCTTACCTGACCTACAGCCACCTCCAGGACAGGACGTCATGCAGGATGGACTTAAATCCAACTGGCTTAAGAATTCCATGGTTTTTCTGCAGAATCAGAAACAAACAGACATCAGAGACTTTCCTTGGGGGAAAAAAAGTCAAGTCCCTTTATTTATTTGAGTCATGGAGTCGAGATTGGCGGTATGAAATGGGTGAGAACTAACAAAGAGCCTTGTAGATTGAAAAGGGTAGTCAAGAAAATACTTCAAAATTACTTACTCTCAACTAGGGGTTAGGTGAGGGAAAGAGAGACTTGTGAGTTCCTTCCATCTTTTGTTCTTTTTCTACAAATGCACCTGGAGAACTTTGGCCGCAGCTAAAATTCACAAGGCAAAGGAAATATTTTTGAAGCTCCTCCGCATTTCTCATAACCTGAGAGGTTATATGGAGTGGTGCCTAGCAAAACTGGGAAACCAACACCTTTATTGTCCCAAAGGTGACAATTTTTTTTTCAAGGGGCCACTGGACTTTCTGGGTTTTTTTTGAAGATGTTTCACTTCTCATCCAAGGAAGCTTCTTCAGCTCTGACTGGATAATGATGGAGGGAAGGATTAATGTTCCTTTCAGACAGCTGGTCATTTGCATCCTTTCGGAGAGCCATTGAGGCCATTTGGAGGTTTATCTGTCTATGGCCTCAACTACCCTAAGAATGAAGTGCAAATGACCAGGTGACTGCAAGGAATATAAATCCTTCTGTTCAGAACAACAGAGTTGGAAGGGACCTTGTAGGTCATTTAGTCCAATCCCCCCTGCCCAAGCAGGAGACTACACCATTTCTGACAAAGGACAGTCCAGTCTCTTCTTGAAAACTTCCAGTGATGAAGCTCCCACAACTTCTGCAGGCAACTTCTATTCCATCGGTTGATTGTAAAACCTCAAGTGTGTATGGTACTTTGCTGTTATAGAAAACATCATCTTTATATCCAACTATATAATTTTGCTGTAATGAACATTGGGCCCTTAATATTTTATAAAGTTATTATACAGCATGTCAGACCCCTAAAAATCCATGTGTGGTAATTTATTTGTCTAGCAAAAAGTCAGACATTTGCTTGATGCTTTGAGCAGGTTGTTGAAACACAAAACAGATGCATAATAGGTCACTAATCTGGTTTCCAGCCACTTCAACAGTCACGCTGAAGGCATGACTAATCCCCAATCACTCACAAACATAAGTGGGTTTAGTTGTGGCTTAATGCTGCATGTGAACCTGGTCACTGTGGTGTAGAAATCACTGTGGTTCCATGAATCTGAGTTTATCCATTTCCCCACCACCACTTTGGCCAGATTGAGTTTTCAGAAACGAAGTGCGTTGCCAAACTTAAAACTAGTTCATTCTTCTGCCTTAATGTGATTTTCTTGAGGCGATTATCACAATGCCAAATATTTATTGTATTCTATTCAGCTGAAACCACCTTTTGGAAAACTTATTAAAAAACAATACATAGATACTGGTTAACTTTATTGATTTTTTAAAGTTATTTGTGTTTATTTTATATTTCTATAGCACAGACTTAATTTCCCCTGAACACTGCATGCTTTTTGATATTTATTTTAAATATTGCAAGAGAAGGGGAAAAAAAGAGTTTATTACGGTGATGGCCTTTAAGCATGGGCTGATATGTTGCAAACACATAACTTTATTCTGTGATTACTACCACATTTTAGCATAACAGTGAATTGGATAGATAGAGAGATAGATACAGATAGATATGTGTGTGTGTGTATGTATGTATGTTTGTATATATGTATGTATGTACATTCTCTAGTTGAGTATAAAGAAAAAGAAGAAGGAAAGAAAGAAAGAGAGGGGAAGAAGAAGAAGGAGGAGGAGGATGAAGAGGAAGGAGAAAGAAGAAGGAAGTAGTAGTAGTAGTAATAGTAGTGAATCTAATCCATAGGCCAGGAACAGAGTTTTAAAATGGAATTTTAATATGGTCACAACGGAGCCCAAAATTCCCATTGTTAGCTGAGACATTTGTTAAATTAGTTTTGCCCCATTATTTGACCTTTCTTGCCACCATTGTTAAGTGAATCATTGAAGTCGTTGAGCTAGTTAAGTTCGTTCGGTTAGTAACAGTTAGTTGTTAAGAAAATCTGGCTTCCCCGTTAACTTGGCTTGTCGTTGGCCGCTTTGGCTGCTTCCCCACCTTCCATTTTGCGGCTCAGCCTATGCAGCATTTCGACAGAGGCAATTTTCTGGCCCGGGATTTCTTTTTCTTTTTTTCATAAATTTATTTGTTCAAAGTTTCAAAATTTAAAAAAGAGAAACAAGTTCTCACATTTTACAGCAACATCATAGCAGGGTATATGTCCTTTAATAACAATTAGATTTATTTACCATAGTTATGTCTGCAGCTAATTTACTAATTCCTTACTTACTGTGATACTATTAAAATACAATATTTATCTACATTACTTTATATATATATACATATAAATCATGTATCATATTCTTCTTTGAGATTTCCTTAATCATTTTCACAAACATCTTTAAGCCTTTTTCTTCACCATTTATACCATGTATTCCATATTGTAAAATACTCTTCTTCTTCCCTGTTTTTTAAAACCATTGTTAGTCTAACCATTTCTGCGCATTGATGTATCTTATTAATTACTGCTAGAGCGGGGAAGGTTGTGGTCAGTTTCCAGTTTTGAGCAAGATAAATTCTTGCAGCTAGTTATAATATGCAGTATTAGATGTTGGTGTTACTTATCCCGTGTCGGTTCTAACATACCTAGCAGAAAAATCTCTGGTTTGAACTTTATCTTTTGGTTTATTAACTCCTCTAACCATGCTCAGATTTTAAGCCAATACTTTCGTACTTCAGGACAGGCCCAGGGGTTTCATTTATTATCTTGAAAAGCGATTACCCATAAATCCAGACACCTCCAAAGAAATGATGAACTATGGAGAAGCTCGTTTTATTTATTTTTTCTCCAAGGCATCCCGGGCTCTTCCCATCTGTGTGAGCAATCTGCTCTGGATATTTCCAAGCCAGTTTGGAAGTCAGATTAATGGAAACAATTAGAGCAGTGCCCCTTGCTGGCATGGAAATGGTCTTAATTACTGAAGTCAAAAGCAGTTTTGTAGTTTTTGTTCTCTTGCCTGGCTAAAAACTTGACCTCAATCCAATCGTCAAGAAGGAGGGAGGGGAAAAAATAAAATAAAAGCAGAGATCACAGGGAGAAGATTGCAATTTCATGATGATTTGGAGAGCAAGAATTACAAAGCTCCAAAGAGAAATTAGGAAGGGGAAAAAAAAAAACCCAACTAACCCTTTAACCAATGATGTGATTCATGCTCTCAGAGGTTCATGACTAATAAGAAAAAATCAGCCAGCCTGGAGAAAATCTCTGTGGGAGAAGATGGCGGGATCACATCATCTGCTCCCTGCTTCTAAAAACCCCCAGAAAGGCTGTCATTTTTTCTCCCCTGTAGGAAACACAAGTCTCGTTTCTATTTAAGTTGTGTTTGTCTTTCTGCCTTTAGTAAGACTGCTCTAAAGAGGGGGTTTGGGGAGGGGGTGGGATGGCAGACTTCAAAAAACCTGGTCTGAATAAATGCAAATTTAAGACTGAGGAGGAGGAAGATCCTGTGCTGCTGTCAGAGCTGGGTTTCTTTGTTGCAGTTGTTTCATGACCCAACTAGGTAACATCATCAGTGCTAGAAGGGAGTAGAGTTTGTGGAGTGGAGGAAGAGGAGGAGGAGGAGGAGGAGGAGGAGGAGGAGGAGGAAAAGAATAGGAGATCTGTGGGGTCCTTGGTGTTCTCTGAGCCTGGTTGTTTTCATGACCCAAACTAGGTATCATCATCATTGCTAGGGGTTCATGTCAGCTTTGATGATTTTGCCTGGCTTGGGTAATGAAACATGTGCAAGAAAACAACCAAGCTTAGATGGCACCAAGGACCCCACAGTCCTCCTCCTCTCCTCCTCCCTGAAACCATTACTCCCTTCTAACACCTAGTTGGGTGTTTACCTAGTTGGGTCATGAAATGTCTGCAAGGAAACCACCAAGCTCAGAGAGCACCAAGGACCCCAGAGAAGTCCTCCTCCTCCTCCTCCTCCTCCTCCTCCTCCTCCTCCTCAGACCCAAACTCCCTTCTAGCACTGACAATGTTACCTAATTAGGTCATGAAATGTCTGCGAGAAAACAAGCAAGCTCAGAGAGCACCAAGGACTCCACAATCATTCTCCTCCTCCTCCTCCTCCTCCTCCTCCCCCCCCCCCCCCCCC
>BLBF01014899.1:0-10240 GCA_015471245.1 Laticauda colubrina
TTTTGAATGGCAATCCCCTCTCTCAATATCTCCATTTGTAGATGCACCTACGCTTTATGCAGATGGGGGGAAAGTGTATGGTGCTTGTGCATGGAACCAGGAGGGAGAGTGGAAAACTAAAATTACCCCTCCGCAATTTTCTGCTCAACAGGCAGAACTTGCTGCATCTCTTATTGCATTTCAACAGTTTCAAAAAGCTCCTTTTAATTTAATAGTTGATTCCTTGTACGTTTCTCAGATTTTGAAAAATATATATCAAGCCTATTTATCTCCCAGCATATCTGTTCCTTTGTTAAAATTGATGATTCCTATACAACAATGTATCAACAGTCGTAGGCATCCATTCTTTGTAGCACATATCAGGAGCCACCAACCTCTTCCTGGTATTTTACAGGAGGGAAATAAGGTGGCAGACGCTGCAGCAGCAGCTGCATCAGGTAAATCAATTTGTAATCTGACAGCAGCACAAAGCCATGACTATTTTCACCAAAATAAAAAAGCATTACAAAAACAATTTTCTCTAACTCAGGCAGAAGCTGCTGCCATTATTCAACAATGCCCCACATGTAGTAAGCAAGGACATTCCATTCCCATAGGAGTAAATCCTAGAGGATTAAAAGCTTGTGAAATTTGGCAAATGGATGTAACTCAGTATCCACCTTTTGCCCCTTGGAAATATTTGCACGTTTCCATCGATACATATTCAGGATTTATTCTGGCTACTCCTCAAAGGGGAGAAGCTGTAAAACATGTCATCAATCATTCAATTCGTACCTTTGCCTCGCTGGGACGTCCAAAAGAAATCAAAACAGACAATGGACCTGCCTATACGAATTCTGCTTTCCAGGACTTCTGTAATAGATGGGATGTAACTCACAAGTTTGGGATTCCCTACAACAGCCAGGGGCAGGCTATTGTGGAACGAGCTCACTTATCTCTGAAATGTGCTCTTGATCGCTATTCGTTGCGGGAAAAACCTCCCAACCTCCCAGCATTGCAAAATTCTCTTAACATTTGTCTTTACACTTTAAATTTTCTTAATCTGACTGGCATTCCTCCTACTTCTGCTGCCTCACGTCATTTTTCCTCCCCTTCACCCCCTCCTAACAGACCTCTGGTACATTATCGCAGATTGCCAGATCCCGCCTGGCAGGGTCCTGCTGAGCTTCTCACCTGGGGACGAGGCTACGCTGCGATTTTACTACCAGACAAAACCACTTGCTGGGTCCCTGGTCGGGCGGTAAGACCCTATCATGGGAATTCCTCTGCTACATCTGCATCTTAAACTCTTCCTGATATTCTTGCCTATATCCTCTTTGCAATTTCTACCTTATTCATATCCTACTTATACCTTTGTTCAACATGGTCATTGGACCACATTAGAATTTCGCTTTATTAATTATGATAGTGACTGTCCTATTGTCTGTTGGCATAATAATCTTCCCATAAATCTATCTCCTTATATTCACACATACTTCAACAAAACCTATGCTTCCTGCCAAAAGATTATTCGTGTTAAAGCCACTTCATTAACAGAAGGCTATTATACTTGTTCTATGTGGGTACGTCATGAAAATGCTACCCATAGCTTTCACTCTGTCACATCTGTTTTGTTTACAGAACACTCTATCACTCGCTCTTTTGTTCCTTCCTTACTCTTCTTATGGAAAAGAACCTTAAAATCTTTTCCTCTATTCAAGCTAGAAATAGGGGGACCTAAATGTCCTTCTCTTGTATTACGGGTTCCTCCAACCCAATTAACATCCTTGATGAATGACCAAATTAATCTTCATTGTCATTATTGTAATTATTATCCTTTTTCTACTAATTGCATTCCCTTTTCATCTCATAAATGTTCTACAACTAACTTGTCCATAGTCCTCTCTCCTACTTGTGATGCTTTTATATACCCAAACTCTGATCCTGTCAACAAACAACGCTTCAAAAGAACTGTCCATGACGATCCGCAGAAGCCTCATAGAAAATATAATATTACTTGGACTATAAAAGACTTTCAAGGCATTCATTTAAGCTCTACAACCAATTCTTCTCGCATAGAAGACTTCTACCCACCACTTCAATTTGATTTGGCAGAAATGCTTGTAGGTTCCACCGCCTACAACTCGCCTTCTCACCCAACTGAGCCTAGTCATAGAGTGGTAAATAAATATAGGTTTTATGTATGCCCCGGACAGCCCGTTTCCAACACTCAGACCCCTGCCCAACGACTTCTCGACTGCGAGGGGTCGTCGGATTACTTTTGCAAAGCCTGGTCATGTGTTTCAACTGGACATATTTATTGGGATCCGGGCACTAAGGGTGATCTCATTACTGTCACTCGCACCACATGGGACATTCCATGCAGTGATAAAAAATTGCCCAAATGCAACCCGGTAACCATAAGGTTCACGGACCAAGGCAAGAAAAGTACTCTATGGGACACTGGCTTGAAATGGGGTGCCCACCTAAAAGGAGTCTGGCCAGAAAAGCATTATGGAAATATTTTTTACATTCAACGTCACATTGAACTCCCTCGCTCTAACCCGGTGGAACCACATGAAAAGGTTATTAAATCCCCATTCTTGCAACCCATAACACAGGGAGTTAACCCATTGATTCCAATGATAAAAGCTTCCTACACCTTGCTGAACTCTTCAAAATCATCAATTGCCTCCACATGTTGGCTTTGTATTTCTGCCTCTCCACCTTTTTACGAAGCCATCGCTTCCCAAGAATCCATTGCTAATTCCACATCAGACAAACATTGCCGTTGGAGGAACTCCACTATTAGTGTTTCTTCCATCACTGGGGTTGGTTGTTGCTTGGGAAATATTCCATCCAATTACTCACAATATTGTCATCATGTTTCTAATGGCTATCATTGTAATGTATATCTTCCTAAGAACCGCCTTGACCGCTTCCACACCATCGGAGGATACTCTG
Organism: Laticauda colubrina; assembly: GCA_015471245.1. NCBI lineage: Eukaryota > Metazoa > Chordata > Lepidosauria > Squamata > Elapidae > Laticauda > Laticauda colubrina. Next base: position 2,944 of record BLBF01014899.1, read on the forward strand.
CAGTCTACACCACTTCAGGAGGAAACTTAACATCACGTCTGAAAGGAATGTATTTTATCCCTGGCAATAACTCTGTCTGGGCTTGTTCCACCGGTCTCACAGCATGTGTCTATGGGGATGAACTTATTAAATCCAAATCATTTTGCATTCAAGTATGGCTTGTACCAAAAATTAACGTGTATAACTCTGATGATTTTATATCCCTACAGGCACCCATGGAATACCCCCTCAGAGCAAAGCGGGAAATTATTAGTACTCTCACTCTAGGTTTACTGCTTGCTCTGGGCACCACGGGCGCAGCCACGGGCATTGCAGGACTAGCTGTCTCTGAACAAAAAATTACAGCTCTAGGTTCAGTCATTGATGATGATTTATTACGAATTGAGAAGTCAATTACAGCTTTGCAAAACTCCTTGACGTCCCTCTCAGAAGTGGTCTTGCAGAACCGTAGAGGTTTAGATCTGTTATTTTTAAAACAAGGGGATTGTGTGCTGCGCTTAAAGAATGTTGTTTTTATGCTGATAACAGGGGGATTGTGTTGGATTCTATGAAAGAATTAGAAAAACACTTAAAAGACAGAGAAAACGAAAGGTTAAACATGTATAATTGGTATCAAGGCTTGTTTTCTATTTCACCATGGCTTACAACCCTTATAACTGCATTGGCAGGACCATTAATAATCATTATATTATATTGATATGTATTATAGGACCTTGTTGTTTTAACAGAATATTGCAATTTTTGAAAAATCAATTATCCTCCATAACTGCTAATGTTAATGGATTATTGCAAGCTCATGTTAAGTCCTTAACACCGGATGAAAAAATGTTGTTAGGGATAACATTGTTCACCCTAACTGGTTTAGGTGAAATAATAACTATGAATCATAGTTAGTGTATGTTAGAGTGTATACAGCTTTAACTGTGAAATAGCAATTAAAGGAGTGGTTAAGAAAACAATATAAAAGTAGCAAGACTACGGCTTGCTCCCACTCTCTCTCTGGCTTTGATGATCCCTGATTACTGCTTGGATTCAAGACTGCATTGCTCGAACGGGAGAGACAACAAAGGACTGATTTTGTAAGTGAACTGACATAGGATATTCTACATGGACTTTGCTAACTGAATATCCCTGAATGGACTGACTACATGGTAAATGAATATTGGACTATGTTATTTGACTATGCCATAAACTTATACTGGAATAAAATATATTCTTGATAGCACAAGCGTATCTGTTATTTTTACTGTATGTTAATAAACATACAAGCTTAGCTCACTCATTTATCTGTGTGCCTATTTGACTAACGCTGCACATTCTGTTTAGCTTGTCTACCTAACCCTGGTTGGGGAACCCAGGCTTAACAAATGTCATTGCTGAGTTACCGCTCCTTGGACAACCCTGACGCTGACGGATAGCACTCCTGCCTAGATGACTGGGACGGTGAACATTTTAGAAAAAAGGTTCCTGTCTTCTTGGACAAGGAAGAAGATTCGTCATAAAAAATAAAAACAGAGGAGATGTTGTAACTATGTATCATTTATGTGTTTGCAACTGTGTATCAATGCAACTATGTATCATTCAGACATTTGCAACATTGTATCATTCACGTGTAATCATTAAGCTTCTGTCTTCTCAGTGACCTTTTACAGGGCACGTACAGAAACAAGGAGTCAAACATTTGCAGAAATGGTTTATTCACTTGAGATTACATTGTCTGGCATGCAGCTTTGTGAAGAAGTAATATCCTGATCAAATATAAATCTTGCCATCCTGTCTGTCCTGGTATCTTGCTTTTGTTTGAGCCATTGTTAAATCTGTATATTCCGTCTGACCTAGGCTTAACCTAGGTTCTGAATAAACAATCACCCCCTTTTGAATGAGCATAATAAAAGAGCATGTACCCGGACATTCGGGGCGCACTCATCCCGAGGAACTTCGTCTCCTGTCGTTTCTCTCTCCTTCGCTCCCTATCATGAGATGCCCATCTAATGCGGGATAGCAGATACCGCATTCTGGTGACCCCGACGTGATTCCCTAAGGGGGATACGCCGCGACGCGCTCATATCTTACTCGCTCGATGGGAGCTGTGCTTCGCCAGGCCTGAAGCGAATTGCACATAATCGGATCTGAAACACGGTCTCGACTTTCGTAAGTATGGGCGGAAACTTTTCTCAACAACAGACAGAGCATCTGAAGGAATTGAGGGAGTTAGTCGCCTCTTCTTCTAAATATTCTGCTAATTTAAAGGGTTCGCCTGTAAAAATTAAACCTATTGCTACATTATTGGCTTATGTGTGGCAACATTGTCCCACTTATCCAGAGAAAGGGTCCTTAAAAATCTCCATTTGGGAAAAAATTGGTGACTATCTCCATAATCCTCCTCGTGCACCTATTGGCATTTTGGTCACTTGGAGGAAAATTATGGAGGCTTTAAAAGTCCATTATAAAATAGAAGCAGAAAGTGTATTAGAATCTCCTCCACCAAGTTATGATAACTTTTCTGTCCTTCAACCCTCCGATCCCAATGATCGTAAATCATTACGAGAGCCTCCCTCCATCCAATCCACTTCTTTAAAAGGAGAGCTCTCGTGTCCTCCACCCCCCCCCAAAGGGGGTGGTGTTGTAAAAGCCATTCAACAAGCCTTTTCTGAAGGAGAAATGGATGAGGACACCCTTGCAGCTGCCTCCCTTTATCCTATCATACAAATTGGCAATCCTCCAGCTCCTCTGTATACCCCAATGTCATACAAAATAATTAAGGATTTAAAAGCAGCTTGCAAGGAAAATGGTATTCAATCTCGCTATGTACAGGGTCTTTTAGGATCTATAGCCCAACCAGGAGCTGACTTGATAAATGCTGATTGGCGTACATTATTTACCATGATCCTCACGCCTTCACAATTTTTGGTCTGGGAGTCAGAATTTCATAAGCGTACTGCAGCCGCAGCCGCTAGAGGCTTACCGGCAAATGTCACTCTAGATATGCTTAACGATACTGGCACTATGCTTACCGTTGCCCAGCAGACTGCCACAGACGCAGCTGCTTTCCCTATATTACAGGATTGTGCTTTGGCCGCTGCTCGAAAAGTTGACAATGCAGGATGCGTGCCCAAATCTTTCTCTAAAGTTATTCAAGGACCTTCTGAGCCTTTTTCCTCCTTTATAAACCGTCTCACAGAAGCCTTAGAGAGACAAATTGATAATGAGGAGGCTTGTAATGAATTACAATTGAAACTTGCTTATGAAAACGCAAACGCTGATTGCCAGAAAGTTTTGCAACCAATAATTAATAAGAAAAATGTTACACTGGCAGATTATCTTACAGCCTGCCGAATCATAGGAACCACATCCCATTCCATGTCTACTCTGGCTACAGCCATTACTGAAGGCATGCAGCAGAACATGAGCTCTCTTCTTCTCATTTCCCAACAAAACACTCGCAAAATGGGCAATTGTTTTAATTGTGGCAAGCCAGGTCACTTTAAGAGCCAATGCAGAGCCCCGGGCGGGGGAGCTAATATGTCAAGAAACCAGGTAGCTCGCCCAAAGACACCATGCCCTCGATGCCAAAAAGGCGATCATTGGGCTAATCAGTGCAGAGCCCAAAAGAATGAACAACAGAATAACCCTGTAATCATCAAAAAACCTTTTTTGAATCAGGGAAACTAGAAACGGGGCAGGCAGCCAGCCCCACAACAAAGGCTGCTGAAAATTGCAACTTTTCTTCTTTCGCTTACGATCTTGTTGCTAATGAAACTGTTATTTATCTTCCTGGTGTCGCTGACTTTCTCTTTGTACGTCTTGTTCAGCCTTTTCATATGCCCCTCAATATTCCAGTGCTAGTCTTTCCTGTAAGGGATTTAGCTGAACAAGGTATTCTTGCCTCTCCTTTTCTGCATGATCCCTCTGTATTGTCTGATGTCTGTCTGTCTGTACTAGCTAATACAGAAGTTACTGTAAATGAGGGGGATGTTGTGGCAAAAATGATTGTGCTCTTAGACCAACAACAAGAGCAACTCTATGCAATTGAAAGACCAATTAGTCAACCAAAACCTACGGTAACATTCTTATTGAATGGTCGATCCTTTCTTGGTCTTTTAGATACTGGAGCGGATATTTCCGTCATCCGAACCGCTGAGTGGCCAAACACCTGGCCTGCAGATGTGGCACCAGCGGTGAGAGGAGTGGGGGGACTCCAGGAGACTCGCATTAGCAGAAACTGGGTAAAAGCCTATTCCCCTGAGTCTCAATGTGTTGCTTATATTAAACCAGCTGTAATTCCTCTGTATACTAATTTGTGGGGAAGAGACCTTATGTCACAATTTAATGCACAACTTACCCTTTACTAACCATGCTTCGCTTGCATCTGACTCACAATAACCCTGTGTGGATTGATCAGTGGCCTCTCCCTTCTATAAAGCTTGAAGCCTTACATTCTCTTGTTCAAGAACAATTAGATAGAGGTCATCTAGAACCTTCATTGAGTCCATATAATACCCCAGTTTTTGTTATCAAAAAGAAAAACGGCGCTTGGCGCCTCCTTCAGGATTTAAGGGCTGTGAATTCGGTCCTCCTTCCAATGGGACCCCTGCAATGTGGTCTTCCAAATCCTAACATAATTCCTCAAGAGTATGACCTTATCATTATTGATTTAAAAGACTGTTTTTTCTCCATTCCATTACATCAGTTAGATAGAAAATTACTTGCTTTTACAGTACCAACTTTAAATAATCAGAGACCTACCAAACGATATCAATGGAAAGTCTTACCGCAAGGCATGTTAAACAGTCCAACTATGTGTCAATTTTTTGTGGATTTAGCCTTGCAACCATACGGGAACAAATATCCTCATTTTTTAATCTATCATTACATGGATGATATATTGATATCTGCAATGGGCACGGTATTAAAAACTCTGCCGTGCCTGACCTCCATTCTAAGTAAAGCAGGTCTCACAATAGCCCCAGAAAAAATACAATCCAAACCACCCTTTTCCTATTTAGGTCACAAGTTACTTGCTTCAGCTGCTGTTCCTTCCCTTCCCCTCCCAACACTTCCCCCAAAACCTACACTTGTGATCTTACAACAGTTCCTAGGAACCTTAAATTGGGCACGTCCTTATTTGGGTTTGACCACAGCTACATTAGCTCCTCTCTTTAATGCTCTTACACAAGGTAAAGTCCCTTCTGATGTTATCATTCTAAATAAAGAGCAGTTGCAGGCATTAAAAGACGTTTCTCATTCACTGGCTACTCGATGGGTGGATCGAGCTATAGAGAATTGCCCTTTATCAATTGCTTTACTAAATACTGTTCAGAGACCTACAGCTGTTATAATGCAATCTCATCAAACACAGGTTCTGATTTTAGAATGGCTTCATTTGTCTCACACCCCACGGACCACAATCACTAGTAAAGCCTCTGCATATTCCCAGTTGATCTTTAAAGGTCGACAAAGATGTAAACAACTATGGGATGTGAGCCTGTTTCAATATTCACTCCTTGCTCACTGACCACGTGGGAAATGCTATGGTGTAATTCAGAAGAACTACAATACGCTTTAGAAGAGTGGCCAGGGCAAACTTCTTGCCATTTACCAGCAGACCCACGTTTCACTTTTCTTAAAACTCTCCCTTTTGAATGGCAATCCCCTCTCTCAATATCTCCATTTGTAGATGCACCTACGCTTTATGCAGATGGGGGGAAAGTGTATGGTGCTTGTGCATGGAACCAGGAGGGAGAGTGGAAAACTAAAATTACCCCTCCGCAATTTTCTGCTCAACAGGCAGAACTTGCTGCATCTCTTATTGCATTTCAACAGTTTCAAAAAGCTCCTTTTAATTTAATAGTTGATTCCTTGTACGTTTCTCAGATTTTGAAAAATATATATCAAGCCTATTTATCTCCCAGCATATCTGTTCCTTTGTTAAAATTGATGATTCCTATACAACAATGTATCAACAGTCGTAGGCATCCATTCTTTGTAGCACATATCAGGAGCCACCAACCTCTTCCTGGTATTTTACAGGAGGGAAATAAGGTGGCAGACGCTGCAGCAGCAGCTGCATCAGGTAAATCAATTTGTAATCTGACAGCAGCACAAAGCCATGACTATTTTCACCAAAATAAAAAAGCATTACAAAAACAATTTTCTCTAACTCAGGCAGAAGCTGCTGCCATTATTCAACAATGCCCCACATGTAGTAAGCAAGGACATTCCATTCCCATAGGAGTAAATCCTAGAGGATTAAAAGCTTGTGAAATTTGGCAAATGGATGTAACTCAGTATCCACCTTTTGCCCCTTGGAAATATTTGCACGTTTCCATCGATACATATTCAGGATTTATTCTGGCTACTCCTCAAAGGGGAGAAGCTGTAAAACATGTCATCAATCATTCAATTCGTACCTTTGCCTCGCTGGGACGTCCAAAAGAAATCAAAACAGACAATGGACCTGCCTATACGAATTCTGCTTTCCAGGACTTCTGTAATAGATGGGATGTAACTCACAAGTTTGGGATTCCCTACAACAGCCAGGGGCAGGCTATTGTGGAACGAGCTCACTTATCTCTGAAATGTGCTCTTGATCGCTATTCGTTGCGGGAAAAACCTCCCAACCTCCCAGCATTGCAAAATTCTCTTAACATTTGTCTTTACACTTTAAATTTTCTTAATCTGACTGGCATTCCTCCTACTTCTGCTGCCTCACGTCATTTTTCCTCCCCTTCACCCCCTCCTAACAGACCTCTGGTACATTATCGCAGATTGCCAGATCCCGCCTGGCAGGGTCCTGCTGAGCTTCTCACCTGGGGACGAGGCTACGCTGCGATTTTACTACCAGACAAAACCACTTGCTGGGTCCCTGGTCGGGCGGTAAGACCCTATCATGGGAATTCCTCTGCTACATCTGCATCTTAAACTCTTCCTGATATTCTTGCCTATATCCTCTTTGCAATTTCTACCTTATTCATATCCTACTTATACCTTTGTTCAACATGGTCATTGGACCACATTAGAATTTCGCTTTATTAATTATGATAGTGACTGTCCTATTGTCTGTTGGCATAATAATCTTCCCATAAATCTATCTCCTTATATTCACACATACTTCAACAAAACCTATGCTTCCTGCCAAAAGATTATTCGTGTTAAAGCCACTTCATTAACAGAAGGCTATTATACTTGTTCTATGTGGGTACGTCATGAAAATGCTACCCATAGCTTTCACTCTGTCACATCTGTTTTGTTTACAGAACACTCTATCACTCGCTCTTTTGTTCCTTCCTTACTCTTC
>BLBF01014905.1:519-14772 GCA_015471245.1 Laticauda colubrina
TATGTATGTATGTATGTATGTATGTATGTATGTATGTATAGACACACACACACACACACACACACACTCTTACACTCCTGGAGGAGCATTCTTTCAACCACAGGGAAGGGTATCACTCCAAAGTACAAATACTAATAACAATAAGAACAACAATAATAACAATAATAAAAAAATAAAAATTAAAGTCAGAGGCAAGAGAATCAGTCCTCCACAATGGAAGGTGACAACATGTTCTGCCCCCAAGACAAATAAGTCCCGAGATAAGCCAGTGGGCCACCAAAAGGCCTCTAAGGCGGCAGATAAGGATGCCCATAGAGGCACCTAGCCTTGGAAAGGCAATTGCAGAAATGGGCCAGGGAGGCGGACAAGATGGCTATGACACAACAATCAGATCAGGACCCAAGTCCATTGTTGGGGCCCTTGGACTTATTTACCCAGCCCAGGCAGGCTATTTCTGGACAACCTCCCATAGGCACATCTCCTCCAATGAGCACTTCCTGGCTAATCCCAGAGGCAACCTTCACCCCTACAGTCGCCGGCTTAAGATAGGAGGAGGGATTACCTGAGACTATTCCCATCGAAATGAAGCAATGGAGGGAGATGCTGATTCAAAGGGGCATTGCAGCTGGAGTTCAGCAATCCATCAGGACCAGACACTTCTCAGCCTCTTCGGATGTGGGATCCCTGTCTGCTCGATCCTTTGCACACATGGGACAACATCAAACTCAGGTATTCCCCAATATTCCAAACATACCAGCCCAGGGTCTTCGGGAGGAGGTGGAATTTGAGGATCAGGATGTTCCCACGGAGGTGGGGTCAGTCCATCAGATAGACTTGGGGCTGTCAGAGGCTGACTCACTAGAATGAGTAATGTCGGACGATGAAGCCCTCATTCTGGACCAACCTACCTTTTCTGGCCTTTTTCGCCCACACCTGTTTAAATCCTTACTGTTCAAGGCAAAGAACACGACTAAACTAGGCACATCAAACCCTCATCCATTGTCAACAGGGTCTCAGGACGAATCCGTTGATATAATATTCTCACAACCGGCTAATGAGGCGGAAACTATTCCTGTCCCTCGTATTTTTGCTGAATTAGTACAAAATAAATAGGCATCAGCAATATCATACCCAGCCGCAACAGGTTACGAGAGATGATATTATAATTTGGCACCAGAGTTTGCAAATTTTCTCAAAACGCTGGAGGTGGATGAGCCCATTGTGGCACTGGTCTCTTCTTCAACCTTTCCAATGAGGCCGAGGAAGCCCTGAGACCGGAAGAAAAGAGAGCAGATTTGGCATTCCATAGGGCGCACGATTCTGACATCTGGGCCATTAAGGCAGCTACAGCGGTGTGCTTTTTTACACGGTTCTCACTACGATGGCTCTTCCACTTGAGGGATATATTGCCGGCATCAAATGTCAGAGCCCACCAGGACATAGCTAAAGTTATTGCAGCGGCAGAATTCTCCGCCGACGCTATATTTAATGCAGTCAAATTCTCATCCTAGGACCATAGCATCTCACATTTCAGCACGGAGACTGCTATGGCTCAGGCATTGGCAGGTGGATACCAAGCATAAATGCAAGCTGGCATCAGCCCCAATATCGGGGGATAAATTATTTGGCAGTGTCTTGGAGCCCCTCCTAATAGAAAATAGAAACAAGAAAAAAGTGCTTCCCCCTCTTTTTCGGAGGTCTGAAAACAGAACGCCCCAGTCGTTTCGAAGGGGTTCCTTTCGGTCCTACTATCAAGGCCCATATGTTCCCAGATTTCAGAGAACATCAGGCTACAGGCCCAGTGAAAGACAGGATAAGTCTTTCTTTCCAGAAGGGACTGAAGCACCTCCCACTTCTGGATGCTCTTCACAGCTCACAGAGAATGGGCGTATCAGGTAAGTACCAATGCCCTTTTTAAACATCTTCAAATGGCAACTTATTCAAGATTCTTCAATGTGATGTTGCCCTTTGCTGGTATCAGTTGAGTCCTTTGCATATCCTGCTAGATAGTGGGAGGTAGTTTGATAGTTTTGCTGTTCTGAATTAACCGCTTCTTTATATCAAATATCTATAAAAGTTCTGCCCAATAGTGATGTCAATATTACTCATTTAACTGATAACATCAAAGCAGTACTCTTAATAAATTATTTAGCTTTTTATGGTTGTTTTAAATAATTCACTTTCTTAATTGTTCAAGCAACCCACTGTTTTCTCGGCTAGCTTTTTACTTTTAGATCATTGACAAATAGCATTAATTGTTTCTAACATACTAGTCTTGTAGAGTTTTTAAAAATAATTTAAATTCTACAGTATTGCTGGAACAAATGTTATCCTCCTGCTATCAAAGTTCAGGCAGTACATTCAGCCATGTTTTCTCTTTCAGTGTTATCATTATTTCCCTTTCCATACCTTATTCCCCATTACCAACAATGCACATATTGCATATTCAGCTAATTTGGAGTCTCTGGTGTTGATGCTGAGGTGCATTTTCTAATTCAAAACCAAAACCAAAATCTATGATAGATTAGTCCACCTTGTTACCTAAGGAGATAAAAATAACTCCCTCGTGAGCTGTGTTTTTGCATCAAGCTGTTGTCTCACAGCCGGAATTGAACTTCTGTACTGATGAGTTGTCATTTAAGAAATAAGGAGCCACATGTAGCCTGAAACTTTAAAGAGCTCTTAAAATAGAACAAAAAGAAGAAGAAAGGATAAAATGACAGAGTTGTATGCGATTTATGCAATATGTTGACTAAGAGTATTTAAAATTATTTTAAAATCTTATTAACAATGTTTTATGATGTATTCTTTTAAACTCTTTAATGCTTTTGGTGCAGTAGAATATTGACACAGAGAAGTAAATTAAGTGGTTTGGATTTTTTCTGCCTCAGGAAAAGAAGAGAAAAGTTGTTGTGTCAGAACTTGAAAATATATTTTACTTATCATCAGTAAAAAAGTGAAATTTGAAGGAAGCAAAGGAGAATGCTGCAAATTTCTGAACCTCTTTATACTTTATTGTCTATAAAGTAAACAATAGTCCCTGAATCCTGTAATAATGCTACAGTAATATAGATCATCAGATCAGGTGCCTCAGAGTTTGGTGCACCTGCCCGATTGTTAAGGCCCCCATGAAACCATTGGAAGAAGGTATCTGTTGGTTAGAAGTCAAGTGTCATTAGCAGATTAATTTTTCATAATTATACATCTCCTCCCTAGTCGAGATCAGAGATCTATGGAAGTCTTGACCTGGTGGCTGGAGGCTGCAAGAACTATTTCTAAATCCTTGTTATAAGATGTGGTTGGTGTTTTTCTGGAGAACTTGTATCTGGATGGAATAATTGAAATAATTGTGTCTGGATCATGAGGCTTCTCCTAGACTCACAATTATATCAGATGAAGAGAAGACTGTGGCCATTATTAGATCATTCCTGGTCATTTTACAGCCCAAAGACCATATCCGGCCCTTTGGCCAACCCTGTCTGGCCTAAGTGAAGTAAATTGGAAATTAGAACTCAAAAGACCACAGAAGCATTTTGTCTTCCTCAGCTAGAAAACAGATGTGAGCACCACCCTCTAGAATTGGACATGACTTGACAGGGGAAACCTTTATCTTTTTTTTAAGGGCATATAACCAAAAAATATCAAAACTGATCACTTATGTGGATACTGTAAGTAAGAAATATTCTATGTGACACAAGTATGATTAAGTTGGGAATCAAGACTCAGATGAAATTGTTGACAGAGCAAAAGCCATGACAGATGGTGGATATCTCTGGGTCCATCTACTGATGACTATGGCATATAGAAGGTTATGTGTGAAAGTAAGAAGAATATGTGGTAAAAAGCATGAAGTAAACAATTAAATGAAATGCAAATGGGAATGTCACCTATCCATGAAACTATGAGTAAAGATACAGTAATTCTGAATGCACATGGTCTGATTTTATAACATGGAATTGATGAATACAAGCAGGGAAGTATAATTATAATTATGACTGAAAGGACTAAAATTTAAGTTGGAAAGTATGACTTGATGATTTCTGGTTTATTACAGTACACCTAGGCCAATCTATTAGTGATAGTGGTATGATATCCTCCAGTAAATGATGATTATATGTATTTAAAAAACCAGACATGAGTTATGGGGGAAATTATACAAAATATTGAATGAATGTGGTTCAAAGGAAATCATTAATTGGATTAGATAAACGGGGAGGAGATGAGAGAGTAGGCAAAACGTAATTTGGATCTTCAAAAAAAAACCCCAAATGAATGAAGTGGTGACTTGTGAATATTGGCTTAGAGTCTTCTTGTTTCAAGTATGTAGCAGAAGGCTATTCATGCATATAGTACAATGTCAAAAGAATGAAAATTCATCTAAAAGAATGGTTGATTTGAGTCTTTATGATGAAAGATTATTAGGAATAGTGAAGATTAAAAGGTGATGAGTAGTTCTGAATAGAGATTAACAGTTTTTGGTATTATTAGGAGGATTTTTAATTTTTTTAGTTTACTATTTCTTACTTTATTTTTGCATTTACCCCAAAAGATAACAGTGTAATAAATATATTTCAGTGCTTGTACCATTTACTGACTTCTACATCCATATAAAGTTAGCATTTTTAGGAATTATTAATTGTTCATAAACATTTCAATATTTAATTGCATGTGATAACAAAATCAATTTTATTTTCCCTTCAAGTAAGAAGAAATAGGCAGGTGTTACTATAGTACTGATAAAATGTAATTATTGGGGCTTCAGCTTTCATCTGTTTCAAGGCCCTTATCTATTATCCCATCCTTTTAACTGCTGAAGAAGAAATCTATCATACTGAAAGATTTCTGCAAACTCTTGTGCTTAAAAGACCAAAAATCTTTTACCAAAGGAACAACCCAAGTTTTCAGTGAACCTTCTTTCACCTTTTTCAAATTACAAAGGAGGTTGTGAATTGAATAATCAGGACTCACCCGTGCTGTTAAAAGTAGTCCTTGAAGCCTTCAGAGAGATTTCTTTCTCTAAGATAAGTATTTGTTCTTTTTTTTTTTTATATTGGTTTTTAAAACAAACATAAACAAACAAAACATTAAAACATCAGGCCATCTTCCATATATGTACATACAGTGTGCCGGTTGGTTAACAAATTATTTTGTGCTTCCATTTCGTAGTCTTCAATTACAATTACATTGTATATGATCTCATATTTTCATCCAATATTAAATACATTAGTATCATTATTAATCAATCATTTGATGATACTTTTATTCATTCATGCTTGAGGAAATAATCATATTTTACTTAATTTGTTTTGTGACAATTCATATTATCATACCAAATCTATCCAAAAATCATTTTATCGATATAATAAGAATACATCTTTATATATTTATTATTTTCTAAGAATCTACATATTGCATTTCCATGTTTTATTGTCTAACCATTGATAGAATAGATCCCAATTTTTATAAAATTGTTTGTCATCTTGTTCTTTGATTTCAAATGTCAATCTACTCATTTCAGCACATTCCAATATTTTCTTAATGTTTTCCTCCTGTAATGGTATTTTTTCATTTTTCCAGTTTTTGGCAAATACAATCCTAGCCGCTGTTAATACATTTAAAATCAGGTATTTCAATTCTTTACTTTATATTTCAGGTAAAATTCCCAATAAAAATATCTCTGGTTTCAAGTCTATATGCCTTTTTTTCATTTTTTCCAACCACATGTGGATTTTAGTTCAATATTTTTTGGCATCCGCACAAGTCCACCACATATGGTAATATGAGCCAGGTGTCTGATGACATTTCCAACATTTTTCAGATTTGTTCTTGAACATTCTTGCTATTCTTGTCAGGGAAAAATGCCACCTGTAAAACATCTTACACAAATTTTCTTTATACGCTGTTGACATTATCATTTTATAATTTTGAGACCACAGTTTTTGTCATTTCTCTAGATCAATCCCATATCCAAAATTCTTCCCCCAAACAATCATAGTTTCTTTAACTTGTTCTTCTTCTAGTTTAATTTCTAATAAATATCCATGCAATTTTTAATCACTTTTTCATCAGTACCTGTACCACATCTTATCTAAGTCAGTCAGTTTATCATAGAAACCTTCTGTTTGAGAATCTTTGTCATATCTTGAATGTATTTGCACATATGAAAACCAATTCATCTTTGTACCTTGTCCCTCTAATTTTTGCATAGATTTAAGTTCACCCTTTTCATTCAGTATTTCACCATATGTAACTGTTTGTTCCTTTTTATATATTATAGGAAAATAAAATGCTTCAATAGTCGAGAGCCAGATTGGAATTTTCAAATAACATTGTCTTTTAATCTTCTCCCAATTTAACCACAGAGATTCCCATATATAATGTCTTCTAAAGTACCCCTGTGTTTTAGTTCCTTTATACCATAAAAAATCATGCCACCCCAACAACAGATCATGTCCTTCTAATGTGAACAATCTAGTATTTCTTAATGTTATCCATTCCTTTACCCACATCAATTTCATAGCTTGATAGTACAACTCCCAATTAGGCAAGCCAAAACCTCCTCTTATTCTAGCATCTTGCAAAAGTTTTAACTTTATTCTCACTTTCTTACCTTGCCATATATATTTCAACACAGTTTTATTTAAATCTTCAAAATAGTCTTTTCCAAGCCAAATTGGAATTGTTTGAAACAAACATAAAATTCTGGATAATATATTCATCTTGATTGTTGATATTCTCCCTATTAATGACAGTTGTAAATTTTCCCATTTTTCCAAATCTAGCGCTATCTGCTGTTTTAGTTTGATTATTCTCTTTTAGTGTACTACATCTTGCTGTCAAGTATATCCCCAAGTGCTTGATCTTATTCGTGACCTGAATTTTCAATACATCCACCAGTTCTTCCTTTTGTCTTGACAGCATATTCTTTGGCAAGATCTTTGTCTTATCTTTATTTATTTTTAAACCAGCCACCTTTCCATATATCTCTATCTTTTCCATCAATTTTGATGCTGTTTCTAATGGGTCTTCTAAAATGAAAACCAGATCATCTGCGAATGCTTGCAACTTAAATTCTTCCTTTTTAATTTTCATCCCTTTTATATTCTTTTCTTCTCTAATATTTCTGTTTAGCACTTCCAAGGTTAACACAAACAACAGAGGTGATAGTGGGTATCCTTGTTCTTGTTCCTTTTCTTATATCAATAGAATCTATCAGTTCTCACTCTATCATTACCTTTGCCATTTGCTTATGATATATAGCTTCTATTGCTTGAACAAATTTTCTCACAAAGCCCATCTGTTCTAGCAGTTATAACATGGATGGCCAATTCACATTATCAAATGCCTTCTGTGCATCTAGAAATATCAGAGCCATTTGCTTTTCAGGATGTGCCTCGTAGTATTCCAAAGTGTCCAAGATTACTGTCATATTGTCTTTAATTTGTTTCTTTGGCAAGAATCCATTTTGATCAGGATGGATAAAATTAGTTAAGGATTTTTTAAATCTTTCTGCCAATATTGAAGGAAAAATTTTATAATCTGCGTTTAGTGGGGAAATAGGTCTATAGTTCTTGATTTGTAATGGATCGGCCTCCTTTTTTGGAACAAGTGTAATGTAAGCTTCTGACCATGATTTAGGTATCCTCTTCTTTAACATAATTTCATTCATAACTTCTAGCAATGGAAGGTTCAGCGATTCTTGTAGTGTTTTGTAAAATTCTGCTGGAAGTCCATCTGGGCCTGGTGCCTTTCCATTATTTTGCTTCTTGAGTGCTTCAGTTAACTCCATCACCATTATGTTGCTTTCTAACATTGTTTCAATCTCTTTAGGTACCTGGGGTAACTTAGCATTCTGTAAGTACTGTTTGACTCTTTCCTCATCAATATTCTCTTGTGTATATAGTTTTCTGTAATAGTCTCGAATGATTTCCTTCTTCTCTTTACTACCATAGCAGACTTGGCCTTGGTCAACTATTAATTGCAATATTTTCCTTGATTCTTTCTCCTTTCTCAATTTATATGCTAACCATCTGCCTGGTTTATTTGCATCTTCAAAGTAGTTCTGTTTCGTACCTCTGATTTTGTGTGCAAGTTCTTTTTCTATTTGTCCCATTTTATGTTTAATTATATCCATTTTTAATTTAGTGTCCTTTTTCTGTGGCATTTTCTGTCACTCTTTTTCAAGTCCTTTATACTCATCCTCTAATGCCTGAGAAGCTAGTCTTTTCATGGTATTTCTTTTCCTTGTATAGTCTTTTATCAAGCCTCTGGCATATGCCTTCATTGTATCCCATACGTTCTGCACTGATGTATCTTCTTTTTTGTTTTCTCTGAAGAAGAAAGCCAGTTCTTTCACCATCTACTGTGAGAAGTCTTTTTCCTTTAAAATAGTATTATTTAACGTCCATCTAGTTCTTCTTTGTCCTTTCCATTTAATTGTCATTGGATTGTGATCTGCCCAAGTACTTGTTTCAATATTTATTTCTTGAATATTAGCTAACAGTTCTGTTGACATCCATATCATATCTGTTCTGGACCATGATAAACATCTATTTGAATAGAAGGTGTATTGTTTATTGTTTAGTGTATTGTTTAGGTGTATTTCTTTCAAATTTATTTTATCTATCATTTAAAAAAAAGATTAGGGAGTCTTTCTGTTTTGCTTTGTTGTTTTCTGTGCTGTATAGTCCAATTTATTATCGACAATTTCATTAAAGTCTCCCATCATAACTGTATTAGCATAGTCCAGTTCAATTATTTTCATATATAATTTTTATAAAATTCTTCTTGATTGTCATTCGGGGCATAGATTGCAATCAGGAGTGTTTTCATATTATTATCCATTATTTCCACCATTAGTATTCTTCCGTCGTCATCAGTATTAATCAATTTTGCTGGAGCGGTCTCTTTAATATATAAAACCATTCCTCTTTTCTTGCATTGTGTCAAAGAAGTAAATATTTTCCCTAGTTTTGACTGTATCAACAATTGTTCATATTGCTTTTTAATATGTACTTCTTATAGGCAGATTATATCAAATTTTAATTTCTCTAATTTATGGAAAATTTTCCTTCTTTTAACGGCTGAATTAAGTCCATTTATATTAATTGTAGTCAATTTTTTCTCTTCCATGGTTATATTTTATAATTAGGTTTGGCAGCTCTCGTGGATCTTGGTTCACGTTGTTCTTTGGCTTCCACCTTTCCACCCCTACTGTACCTTCTTCTTTTTCAGTCATCATTTGGCAGTCCTCTTGGAATTCAATTAATGAAATTTCTTTTTCTGCCTCTTCCTCTTTCCCTCTGAAAAATTCTGTATAAAATGATTCAGCTTTCTCAATTGAGTCAATTCTGTATCTCTGTTCTTGCTATGTGAACATTAAACCTTCTGGAATCAGCCATCTATAATTCACCTCTTTTTTAAGTAGCAATTTGGTCAAGAATCAGTATTCTCTTCTCATCTCTCACTCTTCTGGGTACTTGTTTCAAAACCACAGTCTTCTTTTCTTTATATTTCAATGTTTTCTCTCTTGCCACTTGCAATATTTGCATTTTCATGGCTTTCTTTGTAAATCTTATGTGAACTCCTCTTGGTAGGCTATTTCTCATTGTGTATGTTGTGAAGACTCAATAGATCTCATCTATTCCATCTATAATCTTCTCTTCAGTAATTTCCAAAGTTTCAGCCAATATTTCTATCATTATCTCAGCTAGATTTTGTCCTTTTTCTTCCTCTGTATTTTGGAATCTAAGATAAAATTCTGATCTGTCCATCTCCCATCTCAGCATACCATTTTTATCTTGTTCAACCACAGTTAATCTGTTTTCAATGTCTCCAATCTTCTTATCTCTTTGTTTATTTTCTTCTTCAATTATTAGTAGTCTCTCATCATACTTCATCATCATTTGTTGGATGTTCTCCTCTTTTACATTGGTTTTCCCTGTTCTTTGTTCAATGTTCCCTGTTCTTTGTTAAATGTTCTCTATTCTCTTTTCAATATTCTCTGATTTTGTTTGAATGTTTTGAATTCCTTGCATAATCATCTGCAGGGTGACTTTTTCTTTTTCTTGTACTTTCTCTGGCCTTAACATTGTTTGTATTGAACATTGTCCTCCAGATGGTGGAGAGGAAGAAGTAGAAGTTGAAGAATCAGGAGCTGTTAATTTCCTACTCATTTCAAACAATTCACAATCTTCAGGTTCTTCTAGACCTTAATTCAATTGTGAAGTAACCAATTGCAATCCCAAATAAAAATAGTAGGGAAAAAGAAGTCAAATATAATAATAATAAAAAAGAAAAAAAATTCTTCACGTTCTTCAATACCTTAATCCAATTAAGAGGTCTCAAATATAAAAGGTTACATAAGAGAAAAAGAAAAAAAAAAGGCCAGGAAGATAAAAAGAAAAAAGAAAAAAACTGTATTGGAGATAGATGGAAAAAGAAAAATACCAGAACGGCAGAAAGAGAGTAAAAAAAAAGGCTACTCCCTTAAAAGGAGAGGAAGAGAATCATTAATACTAAAACTTTTCTTTTAAAATAAAAAGCAAACATAAAAATTTAACTTCGAAAGACAAGCAAAAAAAAAAAAAAGAGCAAAGACAAGTTCCAAAGAACTAAAAATCCAAATAGCTATTTGAAAAAGTAAACTGTTGAAGAGGGGTAGCACAGCTTAGAAAAAATCAAGAGAACACACTGCACTTTGTTTAGTTATCGAAGGTTCTTGTTATAACACTCTTCTCCAGAAACTTATCACCTTTTCTTTTCCTGTAAACTTCAACACCAGACTCCAGCTGTTGATAGAAACCCAGAAGAGCATCTGCAATAATACTCTCCCATGCTCTTCCCTCTATCTTATCAAACAGCAATATCCTTGAAAAAAAAAATCAGTTCTTTCTTTCTCAGCTTTGTCTGGTCACAAGAGAAATAGAATATTTCCAAGCCTCTAGTTGGCAGTGTTGCAAAGTTTCTTTGCTTTCCTTCCTCCAAGCAGGATATAATAAGAATTAATTAAAAAAAAAAAGATTTTTAAAAAAATAACATTTTTTTATAACTTAATAACTAATAATAAGGGAGTCTCTAGCCTAAAATATTACAAAATTAAGGAGAAAAAAAAACAGATGGAAAAAAAAACAGTCCAGTTTCAAAATATAAGATCATGTATAGAAAATCCAGCAGTGAGAAAAAAAACATTTGACATTCCTGTTTAAAATCGCCGCTTAATAACTTTTGTCAAAACTTTTACAGATTCTTTCTTTTCCATAGGGGGTCCTTTCAGATCTTAAAATAAAGAAAAAGTTCTCACCAAACCAGCACACTCTTTCTTACTGTTCACCTTTCGTTTCAGAGCTGTCCCAACTTCAGCAGCTTTAATGGCTGCCTCTTTGCCGCTGGCAACAAGAGCTTCTCCTGGATCTACCAGGGACTTTGTGGTATTCCTGGGATCGGCAGGATGCGCTCTTCACTTTCCCCCTCTCTTTGGGATGGTTTAGATCCGATAGGACCGTCCAGGAGCAAAGATATTGGCAGCAATCTCAGACCTCCAAGATGCCGTATCATTGCGACGCCAGCTCCACCCTCCTCAGTATTTGTTAGTTCTGATGAATTCTTAAGGCAGAAAAGTATCTTTTCTTATTACAAATATTTTTACATAAACTGTTAAATACTTTTCCATTGACGTTTGCGTTAAAATATCGTATTTTGGTAACTTTTAAAACTTCTATGAGGTCAAGATTCCTAAAGTTCTTCATTCAAGGATTTCATTTCAATAAATACTTTTGAGAATTGTCAATTCTAAATAGTTCAAAGAATATTATTTGGGCTCTTACATGTAATCTACATATCACCAGGAAAGCACGTACAATATTAGAATTTGTAGCGAAGGGACCTCATTTATATAAAGTTTTCTTGGGGGCACAAAAAATCTAAGGTTCGGTCCCAAGGCTAGAACCAGGAAAATCCTCACCCTCTGAATCCCTTGGTAACTTTGGTCCAGTCACCAATCTGACCATCACCAAGAAATCGCAGAGCTCTAGTCTTGATTAGGGAGTCCTAAAATCTCTGGGAAAGAAGGCAACATCTGTAATGATGCCAAGAATGAACCTCTCCATATAATCACTAGAAGTAAAACTCAATTCAAGATATCCTTCTATCCTTATCATGTAGATAGTGTTTTGTTTTTTTCGCCTGATTAATTTGTACTAAATTATAATTCATAGAACATGAACACTTGTTTCTTTTACAAATGTAAAAATTACCTCAGCACACACTTGAATACAATTTGTAGATTAATCAATCATTTACAGGCAACCTAGTAATATTTTGTTGTGCAAAAGCTAAGCTTTATTATTTACTTTATGATGTGTGTCCTCTAAAAAAAAAAGGAAAGGAAAATTTACTTTACAAAACATTGCTTATACAACTATTTTCTGTGGTTGTTCTACATCTTTGACTATGGATATTAGATGTTTTAAGTAATTTGTATACTCAAGGGACAGTAGAAAATTTTGTTTGCAACCCATAAAAAAATAGGTAGAGGAAGAATAAATGTATGTATTATCCTAAACAATGCAAATTGTTCCTAAATGAAGGAATAATTAGAGGGAAGAAACCCAAGATGCAACAAGCAATTTTTTAGGGGTGTGAAAGTCTTTATCTATCAATACAACAGTAATTTAATATAAGAGGCATCAAATGAATAACTTTCCGTTCCAATCCCATTTTTGTTAAAGCTATCCAAACTCTATAGTTCATTGCCTTTGGTAATCAAATCCATGTTGCTCATAGATCAAAACAACTATGTATAAAATCTAAAATTTCATTTTAATGCCATTTGGAGCCTGATCTCCCCATCCCTATCCCCATTGCAAATTTAAATTGGCCCAAACCCACAGAGCTCTTTGGATTCTTGGCTTGCCTATGCCAAGAAGACGACTACTCAGAAGCAAGTTCTACTGTGTTCAGTAGAATTTGCTCTTGCAAATAGCATTCTTTACAGTTATTTGTAAAACCTGAAAAGTACCATTTCTTAAAGATTCTGTGCAGAAACTTCTGTTGAGAGGTGGACAGTAGTATATATATTTGCAAGAAAAGTGAACTTATTCCCCAAATGAAGATTTTACATGACAAAAATGAGGTTGTGCTGCATTGATTTAATAATAGCACAAAATCCCAGCAGTTTTGTTCCAGGGCTGCTGAAACAGATGCAGGGAAGGTTAGATAAATGCAATATTGGTGGATTCTTCAGTACCAACATCTTTATTATTTCCTTTCTGTTTTGGTTTAGAAAATATATCCTTTCAAAGGAAGTACCTGTCTGCCTGCTCCCTTGTTTAATCATGATGCTTTGTGTATCCATTGAAGAGGAAAAAAATCTAGAGCATTAAATCATTTTACTGCTTCTAATTCTCACTGTTGGATAATTAGGATGAATTCATTTAAGCAAGATTTCCCCCTGGCTTTGAAGTCTTTGAGTGGTTGATCTACAGAGAATTCACGCAGACATACATACATACATACATACATACATACATACATACATACATACATCTCCACACCACAAGCCAGGCAAACACCTGGGCACAAACAGACTCCCCCTGATACCTCCAGCTCAAACACACCCCAACCAGGCACCCAGATGAAACCTTGCTTCCTAATAGATCAGTGGTCCCCAACTTTTTTTGTACCAGGGACCAGTTTCATGCAGAAACACTTTTTCAAGGACCGGCAAAATCAATTCTTCCCCAATAGTAAAGGTCTTCTTTACTATTTCTTTACTAAAAATATATTTTTATACATATTTTAATCACGATTATTCCTCCTTTGCGGCCTGGTACAAAATGATCCACGGACCAGAACCAGTCCAGGGCCTGGTGGTTGGGGACCCCTGTAATAGATGATAGCCGTCCTTTTACTTGAAGCCAAGCTGCACTGAAAGCCTCCAATACAGGAACACAGTGTTGCCAGCCAATTAAAGCCACAAAACAGACAGAAGAAACCAGAAACACCAATCAAACAAACTCCAAGTCCAATAAACACAGACCAAGACTCCCAACCAATCAGGATAGGCTAGCCTCAAATTTAAAACCAACGGCTGTGAAAGCCTGACCCACATACAAACTCCATACAGAAGCCTGATGATGGCAGATGAGATTCTGCTGAAACATTGCTACAACTTTAAAAGCACTACAATGACGTGGGATAATACCTGAAGGAAGCTGAACAGCACACATGTAAGTACCCGCGATAACTTAAAAA
>BLBF01014905.1:15172-31263 GCA_015471245.1 Laticauda colubrina
CTGAGCACAGACAGACTCCCTCTGATGCCTCCAACCCAAACACCCCCCCCACCAGGCACCCAGGTGAAACCTAGCTTGCTGATGAATAGCAGCCGACACACATCCATACAGAAGCCTGCTGATGGCAGATGAGATTCTGCTGAAACGTTGCTACAACTTTAACAACACTACAATGACGTGGGATAATACCCGAGGGAAGCTAAACAGCACACACACACACACACACACACACACACACATATGTTTTCTTAGGCTTTCGCGGGAACTTACATGTGTGCTGTTTAGCTTCCTTCGGGTATTATCCCACGTCATTGTAGTTCTGTTAAAGTTGTAGCAACGTTTCAGCAGAATCTCATCTGCCATCCTCAGGCTTCTGTATAGAGTTAGTTCCTGGTTTCAAATTTGAGGCTGGTCCATTCTGATTGGCTGGGAGCCTGGATCTGTGCTCATTGGACTTGGAGTTTGATTGATTGGTGTTTCTGGTTTCTTCTGTCTGTTTTGTGGCTTTGATTGGCTGGCAACACTCTGTTCTTGTGTTGAAGGCTTTCAGTGCAGCTTGGCTCCGTGTGAAGGGACGGCTGCTCTTCATTAGCAAGCTGCTATTCATTAGCAAGCTGGGTTTCACCTGGGTGCCTGGTGGGGGGGTGTTTGGGTTGGAGCTATCAGAGGGAGTCTGTTTTTGCCCAGGTGTTTGCCTGGCTTGTGGCATGGAGATCTTTCTATTTGAGAGTGCAGGCTTCCAAATGATTGCAGGATTCCATTTAAAACTAACGGCTGTGATAGCCTGACCCACAGACGAACTCAATACAGAAGCCTGATGATGGCAGATGAGATTCTGCCAAAACGTTGCTACAACTTTAAAAGCACAACTACAATGACGTGGGATAATACCTGAAGGAAGCTGAACAGCATACACACATACATACATATGTGCATGAAAAAAATTCCTCACAAATTAAGATTAAATTAATCCATTATGTGAGTTGATAGGAAGATATAACAAGCAGTACTTCTGCCTTCTTCATCTTCCATGTATTTGAATTTTAATTCAATAATTTGGTCAGCTAGAGCTCACTTAAACTCACAAAAAATATAAAGCGCTATGTGATTATTTCCTGTACTGGGTACCATTAAAGATATTTGCACTTAAACGAATTTTGAGAGAAAGAGAAATATCATTTTGTGAGCCATATGACTTTTGCATCCACCATTTCCATCTCATTTTGCTAAAGTCAAACCTTGGATCCACGTTCAGTTGGAATGCTGTGATAATACACATACTTATTAATACTTATCTGGGTGTGTTATTCCTAAATGGACAATTAAGCATCTTATAGCTTTGCTACAATTGTTGTTTCTATATCAAAATTCATAATAATCTCTCTAATCAGATAGTGACAAAGCAGTAGGCAAATTGGCTGATGTACAGTATTTTCTACATAGATTTGTCCCATGAACGATTTATTTTAGCCCCATGTAATGATACAATGAAGATAATGGCTCCTGCTAGGAACAGTTAACACATACATTATGTGAATAAAAATTTTCTTTTCTTTTCTTTGGTTATTGCAAAAGAAACAATTTTGTATCTTTTGAAGAAAAACACTGAGTCATTCAATTTACATCGTCTTTGTCGATAATGAGACAAGTTGATTATGTTTTTGCTAAAAGTTATGAATGGTAGGCAATGATGTAAGGGTAATTAATTTCTGATACATAAGCTAAAGGCTAGCTTAAATTGCAGTAATAGTTTTAGAAGAAATAATAAGGACATTTTTTGCAAGTGCACCAGAATGCCTAATTACTGTGGACAGTAGATAACTTGCTCGGAATAAATTGGCTTTCCTTTGTTGTGTTCTGATATTTATTCTTCATATATCTAATCAATCAATATCTATTCAAGAGTTTCTTTAAAACATATTGGTAAAACATAATCTTTCTACAGTGCTATTGATAGTTGATTCTCTTGTAACGGTTGGAAATGAAGATTATTCAATACATCCCTACAAATCAAAATTTAGTTTGTTAAGCAAACTAAAACATTAAATATTAAATACATGCATTGAAATGCTATCTTTCAAAGCTGTATTTTTAATAAGAAGACATAATCCAGCCAAATTAATAATTGCATAAATTTTGATAAGCAAGTTAAGCAGAAACTTTGAATTTTTTTCTGCTAGATCACTGTAATTTAAAATAGCACAATGTATTTTGTTAAATGTAAAATTTATCACTTGGAGAAAGAGGGGATAAAGATTTCACTATCATTTCTGCACTGGGCAGGGCTTTGACCCTAATGATCTATATCAGGGTTGTCAAACTCGATTTCATTGAAACCCACATCAGCGTTGTGTTTGACCTCAAGGGCCTGGGTGGGCATGGCCAATTCTATGTCACTTGGGTTGGGAGCACCAGTGATGGCCCAAGCACTTTGGCAGCAAAAACAGAGTTTGGGAGAGCTACGCGTGGCCTTCCCGAGCTCCATTTTCACTAGCAGAGACACTGCAGGCTGGTTCTTTGCTGTTTACATGGCGGCCCCATGTGCCAAATCCAAGCACCAGCCTGTGGGCCTTGCATTTGACACCCCTGATCTAATGGCCTCTTCTAATAGTATGATTTTATGAATATCTGACTAAAAAAAAAAAAACAGAAGGGGAGGGGAGAGCATGAATGAGAGAGAGAAACAATCCTGTCCCAACATTCTGACCATAAAATATTTGATTGATTCATATACATTTGACATTGTTAACATCTATAGTTCTGAATGCCTTAATCAGTGCCTCTTTGCCCTAATCAAGGCAAAGTTACAGGATGGGGTGGGCCACTGTTCAGTTACAGGATGGGGTGGGCCACTGAGATGCTGGGCTACTCCAGGGAAAAACAAGGCTGGGAGGCTCAAGGCAGAATTGTCCATTAAAATTGTACTTAGGATAGAACAAGTTGAATTTTCAACTGTATATCTCCCTCTAGAATCTATATCTATATCCAGATTCAGAATGCTATGGGAAACTAGGTGCTCATTAAATAATTTATAGCACAGGTCATCATCTGGTGAATTTTGAGTGCTTCTGCACAAAACTTGACAGCCCTATATGTTGTAGCCAGATTGGTATTTGAAAGCAAAATGTAGATGATGTAAAATTGCCCTGTGTGCCCTGGATGCAGTAATAGTGAAATGAGGCTAATATAAATGTTTCTGTAGTTCAGGTACTGGAAAGACACATGCTCTGTGGTTTCTGTCGTCCAGAATTACAGGGGCATTGTCTCTCTGGGTAAACAATCTTCTTGTACAGGTAGTTCTTTCATTTAGTGTCCAAGGACATAATGGCACTGAAAAAAATTACTTAGGATCATTTTTCACACGACCGTTGCAACTTCCCAATGATGCTTGATCAAAATCTGAACTCTTGGTTGATGGCTCATATTTATGACGGTTACAGTGTCACCTTTTGAGACCATCTGACAAACACAGTCAACAAGGAAACCAGATTCACTTTTTTTGACAATGTTACTAATTTAAGAACTGCAGTGAGTCACTTAACAATTTTGGCAAGAAAAGTCATAAAGTGGGGCAAAACTCACTTAAGAACTGTCTCACTTAGCAACACATATTTTGAGCTCAATGGTGGCCATAAGTTGAGGACTATCTATATTACACTTGAAGACAACTGAATAGAGGGCATGACATTGTGCCCTTCTGTACTTAGGTACTTCAAGTTTAGTTAAGTATGCCATAAGGGAGCGATAATACCTATTGGATTCCCTAGCAATAAAGCTTGGGCTGCTAGGTATATTCAGTTGGTACTCTGTGTCTGGTTAATAAGTGCTTTGCCTGACTATATCCCATGCTGAATAGAACATCAGGAGAGAGGCCAAATATGAGGTTTTAACTGTCATTGCAGGCGGATTGAAAATCATCACTCATAATTAATGGGGCAAAGCCAAGGGCAAAAGAGAACTGCCTGAGCCAAGAGTTGAGTATGGTCATTCACATTCTAGTCTCCACTTTTATCAAGTCTGTTCCTAGTCCCATTAGATAGCATTAAATATATGTTTATAGATGTGAAGGGCTGCTGATCTTACATATTTAGATTATATAGGTTTTGATGATGCAAAATTGGAGAAGGGTCCTAGATGAACAACATAGAGAATTATGGAATTGCTTAATGACCACCATAAAACAGGTCATAAAATTGGGTTGATCACATGGATGACCTGATTTACAACCATCACAAGTTCTTGATTTTATGGGCAGGCCCCATTACGGTCCTAACTTCAGACAGGACTATCTGTATGATGTCTGATGTAGCTGTAGTTTACTCCCATTAACTTAGTGTGCTAAATGGACAGCATAGGCAACCTGTATGATGCTTAATCTCCCATCAGATTAGCTAAATCCAGCACAATTACTTTTCCATTTAGTTTCAAATTTCCTATGACTGTAAGTTATGTGAATACATTCCAATGACAACTATCTTAGACCAATCCCTAATTATTTGCTAGGGCAAGGACAAAATAGTTTCAAATGTGTTACTTAATAACTAAATACACCAAGTTCGTTTTTAAAATATGTATAGACTAAAATCCTAGACCTTAAGGCCCTGTCACACTGGCTGACGGATGCAAAACGTTTGTAAAAAGGACACAGAGGACGAGAAAAATGTTCCATCCGTTGTTATCCGCTCTCAAAAGTGGCAAAAATTTGCATAACCAGAGCGGACAAAATGGAAAGGAACGGATGGGGGGAGGACGCAGGGCGGATGGAAAGTGGATGCTCCATGGAAGCCTAGCGGATGGAAGTGGATGAGAGCGGATGGCACATCCACAAGGCTTCCGGGGGACCACAGCAAAGCGGACGCGGAACGGATACAGCGGATGCAGAGCAGACGCCGAGCGGATGAAGCGGATGCAGAGCGGAAGCCTAGCGGATGAAGCGGATGCAGAGCGGAAGCCTAGCGGATGCCTAGTGTTCACTGCGCATGCGGGGAGGATGTATTGCGTCAGCCCCGTGGATATCAAGGGAAGCAGTTCCCAAGCAGGTCACCATTCAGAGGAAAGACCTGCTGCCAGACACATTGACTGCCTTGCCAGCCTGCCTTGTCAGCCTGCCTGCCTTCCTGCCAGCCTCCCTGCCACCTTGCCTGCCAGCCTTGCTGCCAGCCTGCCTGCCAGCCTGCCTGCCTGCCTGTCAGCCTTGCTGCCTGCCTGCCTGCCAGCCTGCCTGCCTGCCAGCCTGCCTGCCAGCCTGCCTGCCTGCTAGCCTTGCTGCCAGCCTGCCTGCCAGCCAGCAACCCCACAAACATGGTGAAGAAGAGAAAACCTCAGCCATCTGCTGCCAGCCCTGGCAAGAGGGAAAGGGCCACCTTCCCACCCCCTGGCCCTCACCCTGCTTCTGCTGGGGCTTCTGTAGCACGGGGTCGCTCTCCTGGGGCTGGGGCTTCTGCTGTTTCTGCTTCTGGAGGAGCTGCTGATGCTGCTTATGGCAGTGGTGCTTCTGCTGGTGCTTACTCTGCTGATGCTGCTTCTGGCAGTGGTGCTTCTGCTGGTGCTTACTCTGCTGATGCTGCTCCTGGCGGTGGTGCTTCTGCTGGTGCTTACTCTGCTGATGCTGCTCCTGGCGGTGGTGCTTCTGCTGGTGCTTACTCTGCTGAAGCTGCTTCTGGCGGTGGTGCTTCTGCTGGTGCTTACTCTGCTGGACCTGCTACTCGTCCTGCTGCTCCTGCTGGTGCTCCTGGTCCTGCTGGTGCTCCTGGTCCTGCTCGTACTCCTGGTCCTGCTGGCGCTGCTGGTGCTGCTGGTGCTGCTGGCGCTACTGGTGCTTACTCTGCTGCTTCTGATCCTGGTGCTGCTGGTGCTGCTGGTGCTTACTCTGCTGCTGCTGATCCTGGTCCTGCTGCTGCTGCTGCCGCTGGTCCTGTTGGTGCTGCTGCTGCTGGTGGTGTGGAGGAGCAGCCCCTACAACCTGGAAGCCCCTCTGATGAGGGCCCATGTGGTCCTGCCAAAGGGAGGAAGAGGCATATGCGGGAACGGGAGAGGAGGCAATACTCCATCGAGGAGGAACATGAGGATGAGGTGCTGGAGTGGCGGAGAGAGAATGAGTATCTATGGTGGAAGGGACACAGGCTCTACAGGGACACCAAAAGGAAGCAGGCTGCTTGGAGAGAGAAGGCAGAGAGCCTGGGCTACACTTCGGAGGTGCTCCTCGGCTGGTGGAAGCACATGCACACCTGGTATGGGAAGCTGCACCTCAAGAAATCTGGCCAGGCCGCGGTCAAACTGACGGACAGAGAGACCTACGTCATGGCCAAGTGCAGCTTCCTGGAGGGTGAGATCCGCCACCGAGGAGTAGCCCCTCTCACAACCCTCTCTCTCAGGCAGCCTGCTGAGAGCCAGTCCTCTTCTGGCCAAGAGTCAGCTCCTGTCTCCAAGCAGGTGTCTGTGGAGCGTGCCACAGCGGAGAACCCGCGGACAGGTGTTGTAACCGTGGTGGAGCGCGTGGAGGACTCCCTGGTGCAGTGGGAGAAAGGAGACAGCACTTCCACCACAGCCCTACCCGCATCCACCCCCAGCTCCACCTCCACAGAAAGGCAGAGAGGCAGACCGGAGGGGCAGAGCCACACTGTCCTCCTGGAGATCAGGGACACCATCCGTAGCAGCATAGATCTCCTCTCTCAGCTGGTCCACACCGACTCCTCATCCTCCAACCGCAAGCCCTTCCTCACCTATGTAAACCAGACCCTCAAGGATATGGCGGAACCCCAGTTCCAGGTGGTGAAGGACAGGATCACCGATCTGCTTCACAACCCTCCAGATCCAGATGAACCTGCTCCCACCCAGTCCAGGTCTGCTCCTCCACCCCAGGTGATGTCCCTCCCATTCCAAGGCTTTCCACAGGCCCTCACCTACCAGGGCTACGGCTACCAGGAGGTCCAGCAGCACAGGCAGCAGCCCTTCCCAGTCCAGGCACAGGTTCATCGGATGACACCGTTACCACCGACACTGATGGCACCGATGCCACCCACGTCACCGATGCCACCCATGCCAGTCCTCACAGAGCTGCAGACCAGACAGCCCCACTACACTGCTCCTTCCTCCGCCCCACAGCCAAGCCCGGCCTCAGTACATCTGTCCTCGGTACTGGAGCTGACACCCCATGGCATGGAGGAAGGAGCTCTCAACATCAC
Organism: Laticauda colubrina; assembly: GCA_015471245.1. Taxonomy (NCBI): domain Eukaryota; kingdom Metazoa; phylum Chordata; class Lepidosauria; order Squamata; family Elapidae; genus Laticauda; species Laticauda colubrina. The sequence goes on from BLBF01014905.1 coordinate 22,357, forward strand.
GGGGCTGAGCCAGCTGTCTGAGAGCTTCCTCAATACACCATCACCTGTTGTTCTCTCGGGGCCAGGCACCCCAGTGACACCTCAGACCAGCACTCCAGCAGCACCCACCTCCACAGTACCAGGACCCTTCACCCCTGAGACTGGGCACACCTTTGAGTGACAGAGAAGAGTGCCAGAGACTGGGTGGCTACCTGTAGACTTTATTTGGACACTTGACTTGGGTCATTTTTCTTTTAGAGCTTGTTATTAATAAAGATTATCTTTGCTTCACACACTTGCCTCATTTATTTTTGTAAATAAAGTCTTGGTGGAAACTTTTAGAAATGGTTTAGCCTTTGCATGCTTGTGGGATGGGTTAAGATGGCAGTGGGGTGGGCAGGGATACCTTTGGGATGGGTAATAGCTTTGGAATGGGCAGGGATACCTTTGGGATGGGTTAAGATAGCTGTGGGATGGGTTGAGATAGCAGTGGAATGGGCAGGGATACCTGTGGGATGGGTGAGGATACCTGTGGGATGGGTTAAGATAGCTGTGGGATAGATAAACCTCCAGTGCAAGCATAGTGGGACTGTATGGTCCACCCTCCCAGGTGCCACACATATGGCCCTTTATTATCAATAATAATGTAATCAATCATCCACACATGTCAACCTAAACACAACTCTTTATTAAATGCCCTGTTCATTGTAGGCCCACCCAACATACATGGACCAATCTCATCAGTGTGACGAGACAGGCTGAAGGAAGCATCCATTAATCATCTATCATCCTGTCTTGCCACTCCACTGATCCAGCTAGGGAGTTGCACCAGTGTTTCAGGAGGTTGCGCTGCTTCTTCTCTTTACGTGAGGCTCTGTTAGGGCCTTGCACATCCTCAGTGTCTATCAGGTTTCGCCCTTGCCTCCATTCCCCAGGCTCCATGTCCCCATTGCCTTGCTGGAGGTCCACAAGCCTGTTCTGCAAGACTGGGTAGCGGGTGCGCATGAGATTGTGCAGGATGCAGCAAGCTTCCACGATCCTCCTCACGGTCTCTGGGTGATGCTGCATGGTGGTGAGAAGTACCTGGAACCTGTTGGCCAGGATGCCAAAGGCGTTCTCCACCACCCGCCTTGCCCTGGACAGCCTGTAGTTGAAGATCCTCTCTTCACGGGTGAGGAGTCTGGAAGTGTAGGGCTTCATGAAGTAGGTTCTGCAGGAGAAGGCGTCATCCCCCACAGTGAAGTAGGGCACATCTTGAGTGTTGTTGGGCAGGGGGTCTGGATCTGGGAAGCCCATGATGAGGTTGCGTTCCAGCCCCTCCTTGAGGTGACTGGCGTTGTATACCTGGGCATCTGAACATGAGCCATTGCCTGAAGCATCAATGTACATGAACTTGTAGTCAGCATCGACCATGGCGAAGAGGACGATGCTGAAGAAGCTCTTGTAGTTGAAATAAGTGGACCCCGACTTGGCTGGCGCTTTGCAAGCCACGTGCTTGCCATCTATGGCTCCAACGCTGTGGGGGAAGTTCCACTTCTGATACCACTGCTCTGCAACTTTCTTCCATCCTTCTTCAGTGGAGGGGCACTGGAGGAGCTCCTTCAGGTATTCTTTGATGATGGCCTGCACCACTTCTCTGACCACAATGCTAATGGTGTTGTGTGGCACCCTCCAGCCGTACTGCATGCTCTTATAGGTGGTCCCGGAGTCCAGGTGGCGCAGAGTCAGTGCCACCTTGAGCCCAGGTTCCAGGCTGGGCCGGACATTGGTGCTCTGCTTGGTCAACCTGGGTGTCAGCCGCTGCACAACTTCGTCAAACATGGCTGGAGGCATCCTCATGAAGTTCTGGAATGCATGAGGGTCTTCGTTCCTCAGCTCCACCATCAGCTTGTTGTACAGTCCGTACTCTGCTCTTCTCCCGATCCATCTTCGGACCCAGATGCTTCTTGGCCGCCTCCTTTTCTTCCCGTAGAACAGTTGAAAGTGCCTGTAGATGGCTTCGCACTGTTGCAGAACGATGGTGGCTACCAAAAGGAGTGTGTTTCGATCCATGGTGGAGATGACTGGATGCTGTGGAAGAGCAAGAGCCAGAAGAAGGCTGTAGAGGTCTGCACAACAGGGCTGCTGGACTGAAAGTGAGATCCAGGTGAGTTCCTCCCCCTTTTTATAGGCAATATAGGTTTTCCACTAGGTGTCCTTTTGCATCCTCTAGGCATCCTCCAGAAATCCTCTAGGCATCCTTAATATCCGAGATAGGTCCTCTCTGCGAACGTTTTTTCTGTTTTAAATGCTTTCTTTGCGAGCTGCATCCGCTTTCATCCTTTCTCCGTCCATGCTACTAACGCTGAGCGTCCGTTCCGCGTCCATTCCGCTTCCTCCCTGTGTCCGCTCTGTGCTGGAGCGGATTTGAGTTGCGCGGATGCGCAGCGGATGCGCAGCGGACGCATAACAGATGACGACGGATGCAGAACGGATGTTCCCCGTATGCCTAGCAGATGCAGAATGGACGCGTTGGATACATTTTCCGCTCAAAAAGTTTTGAGCAGTTCAAAACTTTTTGAGCAGATGGAACCTCAGTTGACGGATGCTGGACGGATAGAGAGGGAGAAAAACGGACGCAGTGAGTACAGAATGGAAGCATCGCGTTAACCAACGGATGGCAAGTGTTTCTGTCCGTTTTACATCCTCTTTCCATCCGTTGGTGCAGTGTGACATGGGCTTTAAACAGCTATAGTTATCAAAAAGCATTTTATGACATTCTTGAAAGTTTCTTAAAAGTGGTCACCCAGAAAAAGGGTAACAGCTTCCTAGTCATAGTGACAATTTGAGTTGTTAACAATTGGAATTATTAAACTCAATTACCATTGAGTATACAATAGTCATTTTAAAAGCACATGTGAGAAATTTACCATTACTATTGCCAATATACTCCAGTGGTGAGATCCAAAATTTTTTACTACCGGTTCTGTGGGCGTGGCTAGGTGGGCATGGCAGGGGAAAGAGACTGTAAAATCTCCAGTCAGAGGTGGCATTTTCTGGTTGTCCGAACTACTCAAAATTTCTGCTACCGATTCTCCAGAACTTGTCAGAACCTGCTGAATACCGCCTCTGATATACTCAGAATCCAGTAGTATTTGTAATACTATTCCTGAGTAGCTAGGATAATTTCTTGAAAATGATGTATAGAAAATACCAATATAGGAAATTGCTTATGTGCTTAATATCATACTGTTATTCTGACATTATGCAGGATTTTCTAAGCATGGTAAGAAATAGGGCCTCTCTGTCCCCACCTTCTCCCCCTTATTAATGTATTCCAATAAAATATTGAAATGACACTTCTGGAAAGATTTCCCCCCCAAAAAGAGGCTTGTTGGCCCAAGTTTGATGTACATATGTATAAATTTGATGGAGACATTTGATGTACATATTCACTCAATCATGCATCCTTTTGTTTCATAGCAATGATACACCAACCCAATCTTTAGAATTTGGAATAATTTTTTTTGATCAGTAAGTCAGAGTGACCTGTACTGTCCCTTTTAAAATCTTCAGGTCTCTCCAGATAATTTTTCTATTGATTTAATTAACCAGTTCTGTAAGCTTCTACCCAATATTTTCAAAACTTCCTCACATAATTGAGGAACACATTTGATTTTAATTAAATTTTGGGATAGAGTAGACATTATATCATTATGCATAGGAATAATATACCCAACAATTTTCCAATTGTTTGTACAAGATCCACATTTTGCGGTAGATGTGAACAGAGAAGCAGAAAATATTTAAAGTATTAAAGAGTTGAAAATGTTCAAACTGCTATCTTTGTCTGTCTCAACAGAACAAAATGAGTACTTATTTATTTTTATTTATTTCAATTTATTGGCTGCCCAACTCCACTGAACATCTTGTTTGTTTATATTATATAGATCCTGGTTTCCTTGGGGACTTAATGTATAATACGATTTGGAGTAGTTTGTGATAAAATACATCAAGGAAAATGTATAAAGTGCCATTGGCATTTCCTTCTCTTTTCATTTCAGGCTATGATGTAGACAAACCTTTCTACAGAGCTGATGATCTTGATGTATTTTACTAATTCCTTCTGCATCTACAGTCCCCTATCACCAAGTTGTTTCATTTAAAGGCAATTAATGAAAGGAAGCATCAGTCAGATATTTAATTGCATGAAAGAGTTGCTCAAATTGACATTTGTCATTTGGAAAGAATACATTTCTTAGATTTGTTGTAACTCAGTCATTAGTAATGCTTTACCTATAAAGCATATTTCACCTTTCAAATGTTTTGATAATAATTTTGTGTTTTTTTGTGCAAATGTCTTTTGTATCTCTACTGGGATTTCTTCTTTTCTACTTCATGTTTCTTCAACGTAAAGGGGTGCTTTTCTTTCCTGTTGGTAATCTTAATTTCTTTTTCTGGAAGTTTTATTTTGTACTGAATTAAGTAACATTCTGAGAACCTTTAGATAAAGCAAAAATACTATAGTCCTGATTTGGATATTGATAGTTTGCCTTCTGTGAGCACTTAATAAGGTTAGATTAACTGTGTTTATGTTATTATTATATTTTTATCTCTGCCAAGTGAACATGATGCAGGAAGATGACACCATTAGAAGGAATAATCTTTGGTCCCTTTTATTTTCCTCCTTATACCAAAGTGTTAACTTTTCTTTGTGTGCCTTCATGATCTCGTGTTTTGCCTCTCAGGAATAAAATCCTTTTGTTTATCATAAAATGAAACACTCTTTTTTAAAATGTATCCTTCATTACTGGCCAACTCTTGCACTAGTACAACAGAGTTAAATAAGAGCTGGGCTGCTTAGGGATTATTTTTTGCAAGAATAAAGCATAATCAAATATTACAAGTACCAAATTCCCTCCCTCTGTTTCTGTTTTTTATCTGTCTTGCTTTATCCTCATTGATATTGTTATAGTTTGTTTTTCTTTCAATTTTTTGTGTTAAAAACATTAAAAGGTAAGTGACACACATTCCGTCTTGCTTTTTCATGCTTCTGCCTTCCACAAGTTCTCATTTATTTATATTTATTATTTTTATAAGCCTCAGGCTTCTCTGTGGCCACATTTCCCAAACTAATAACCTGCACCTGCAACCCTACTTGCTAGGATAAGCTGCCAAATTCTTTCTACTTGTTTGATTAATGATTATAAACCTCCAGCTGAACTCGTGAGAATCCAAGATTATGGCTTGTACTAATGAGGGAAGACAGATTCATTTTCCAAAGGTTTTCTTAATTTCCTTAAGATAGTAGCCATGCATGCATAGAAATCTGTCATGTGAATAAGGCCATTCCTTAGCTTAGGTGCACAAAATAATTCTACTTTAGTATTTTTATTCAAGAATACAGCAAAGAGGTAGTTGCTTTTGGAATAAATTCAGTTTTGGAATAAATTCAAATAAATACAATAACTTCTATAAAATTAATAGGAACTTGTATGTACATGTGTATTTCCTTCTTTAATGTGCAAGTTCGATATCTTTCTCTTGTGAAATATGCTTTTTTTCTGTGGCCTGTACCATCACAGTTGCCACTTCATGATAGAAATCATATCATTTTTTAAAGAATTCAAGTCTGTGCATAAAAACATTGAAGCCCCCATGAGACGTCATCTGAGTGTTACGTTTCTTGTCTCTCTGTTCATGTCTTTGTTTCAAATCATTTCACAAATATATCCTTTATCAAAGTAACTGCTGCTTTTCAGATGACTAAATGGTTGTGATGCCTTTCAAATTTGTATAAGTGGGACATTTATCACTGTTTCTTGACAATACTTTTGATAACTACTTGTACCTAAGTGGCTTTGCATATTAAGTTTAATTGATATCAAAGAAGTATTCAAGGTTTCTTTATCAAAAGTTTATAAATATCTGTAGACTAAATGGCTCTGATACAAATTCTCTAAATTTGATCAATGCTGAAGTGTCATCTATTGACATTCTATATAATGCATGCAGTTCTTAATGGAAACTGCATTATTTTAGCTTGCATAAAATTTTTTTACAAGTGACTAGAAGGTTCCTAGAGATACGCATAATTAAACTGCTTTACCCTTTTTTGAGTGTTCTTGCCTGTAGGTATTGAAGTCCTATTTATGGAGGGCAAAACTTTGTTTAGTTAGGAATGCATCTTGAAAGCTTTCTAATTATATTTTAAAAGAAATTGAAATATGAGGCTTATCTAATCATATTGATTGAAGAATGTTTTATATGATTTTTATGTGAATACTTTCAATCACCTTGTTTTCCCTTTCACTACTTTTAATGCTGTTGAACTCCAGAAAAATCTGGATTGAATTTTTTTGTAGGGAATCTTGTAGTTTTGTCCTGATTGGTTTGTAGCATCAACTGTGCATAAAGAACGCATAAAGTCCTGGCTTCCAGTTTTGAGCTTCTTTGGCGACAGACTGAAACCTCGTTTCTCTGAGGCTTCGATCCGTGCTTGCCGCTGGAGCGCTCCGAGCCAGCGGGTTTCTAGGTGAAGCCCCCCCGTAGAGGTGGTGAAGAGGGGGGAGACTGCCTGCAGGGTTGAGGAGAGCTGCATCTCTCCTCCCCAGCTGGCCATCACTCCCTTTCCCGAAGGCGGTTGCAGCGGTGGTCAGAAATGGCCACCACAAAGAAGAACTCGACCAGGAAAGAATGTGCAGGAGGAAGATAAGAAGAGAAAGTTTTGGTTGACTGGGTCAAACAACAAAAGCAACAAATAAGGTACCTTGGAATTGAAACTTAACAACATTGTTTCCAAAGAAGATCTTGAAGCTGCGAAGGAGAGAGAGAAGGGAAAGGATTAGGTTTTTTCTTCCCTTCCTTATACTGACAGCTAAGAGACTTAAGCAAGAAATTGGAAAAAAAAATCCACTTTGACAGTAATAGGTATCTAAGCTGGAAATAAAAGTCAAAGGGATAATAAAGATTTCTGGACATTTAAAAGTTTTTAAAAGCTGGAAAGGAGAAAAAAAGAATACAAGAGCAGGATCTGGAAAAATGGAGGAGACTGCCTGGAATTAAGGAATGGAACTGTAATTAAAAGTGAAATTTTGATAAGATTTTTCAAAGATATATTTTAATGTAAACTTGAAAACAAAATAATAGAACCCCAGGAAGATAAAGTGGAAAAAGAAGCAAGTAGTAACAGCCTTGGACTATTGGATTATTTGGTGATTTTTGGTTTTTGCAATTAGACTGACTAAAATTAACTGGGTGGTTGTTTAAAAGTTTTTAAAATGGTATCACTCTTAGAACTGAAAACGGAATTTAAAAAATGGAAAGAAGATGCACAAGAAGGAAGAAGTTATTTTGGCTTCGTGTTTCAATTCTTAGAAATGGAGATCTGTAACTATGAGAAGCAACAAGAAACACTTGCAGAACAAGAAGACTGGGACAAAGAAGAAGCCATTTTTAAGGATCAAATAATTTTAAGTGGGGGAAAAAAGAAAAGGGGGGAAAGAGAGTGAAAGGTTTAAGACAAGAAAAAACAACCAAAAAGAAGAAAGACAATTTGAAAGATAAGTATAATATTAGAAAGCAACAGAAGAGGGGATTACAGATGAGAGAGTTAGAAGTAGAGAGACGAGGGGGTAAAAAGGGGAAGGAGAAGAAGAGGGGGAAGAAGGCGAGGAAAAGAAGTTGTAAAAGACAGACACAAGAAATGGAGATACAGGGAAAAGATATAAGGATTGTAACTCTAAGCTTGTTTAGAGATAATGGGTGAACATTTAATGTAAAAGGGATTCTGTAATGGTACATAAGATAGCATTGATAGCATTATATAACAATAGAAATAATTTTAGAAAATATGATGATGGATAAAATATTTATTGCAATGTAGTGGGATGTTTGTTAATAAATAAATGAATGAAAATGATTGAGAGAATTAAAAGGGAATGTTTTTAATTATTCATAATGATTTATAAAAATATAAGTAAGAAATATGGAAAAAAAGAATGAATCATGGAAAGTTTATAAGTGTTCCCAAAGAAGTATGATATTCAATTGAAAAGAAATTTTAAAGATGTTAAGATTTTAATGCATATTAATGATAGAATTGAATTGGAATGGAATGTGTGTTTTATTTATATATGTGTGTGTGTGTGTGTGTGTATCTTTGGTTATTCAGGTTTTCTCCCACGTAAAATTGGAAGTATCTAGGCAACGTTTCGATGAAGTCTCATTCATCATCTTCAGGCTTGTTTCTTCAGCTCTTTGCTTCTCAGAGTAATGTGAGCTTGCAGCTGCTTCTTCCTTTTAACTGCTAGTGTAGGTGTGACTTGATTGGGTGGGGGCTTGACTGTGTTCTGATTGGGTGGGGGTGTGTTCTCATTGGTTGGGGGTTTGGCTGTGTTCTGATTGGTAGGGGGGTTGGGTGTGTTCTGTTTAGGTGGGGGCTTGGTTGTGCTCAGGTTAGTCTTAGTTGCTGGGGGATATGAGCTGGTGAGCTGTGATCCTGTTGTTTGGCTTCGTGTTAGTGGTCGTGCCACATCTTCATGATGGGTGTCAGTTCGCTTCTTGTATGGGTCAGAGGGGTTTGAAGCGGGTAGTGGTGCAGCTGCGGTACGGCTTCTGGTTCGTGGTCGTGTCTCATCTTCTGTGTGGGTGTGAGTCTTTTTTCTACGTGGAAATGTGGTGGTAGCATCTTGTGTGGCACTCGTGGGTGTGGGTCTGGTGTCATTCTTCATGTTAGGTACTCGTTTATTAATGAGGGCAGGTTTCCAAATGGTTGGTAGGCGGGAGGTATCATCTCGTTTATTCATGCTGTGTGGGCGTTTATCTATCTCTATGGCTTCTCTGATTATTCTGATTATTAGGGGCTCCTTCAATTTGCTTGTATCTTTGTCCTTTGTATATGAAATATGTGTTGGTTAGGCAGTGTTCTGTTAGTTCCATGAGGTCTTT
>BLBF01014907.1:0-19784 GCA_015471245.1 Laticauda colubrina
GACAGATACTTCATCTCTCCACCCATCTATGTACAGTACCTGCCTTTTGTCTCTTGCTTGCAACTCTACCAGTCTTTAGGTATCCCAAAACCCCTGGAAGAAGCCTATGCTCATTTGACCTCAGGTGACCCCAAGACCTTCTGGATCTCTGGCCAATGGATGACGGAACGCAAAGGCGGCTCTGATGTCGGTAAGGAGGTGCAACGTGGGAGCCATACAGTTTAGCGAATAAGACTGTATTTGGGTAGGCTGACTTATTCAACAGCATTTGCATTTAAAGATGTTAGGGTATTTTTCCAGACATGTTTTGTGGATTTTTTGCTATGTTTTGAATGTTGTGCTTTATTTATGTGTGCAATTCTATAAAAAAATGGAATGGGAAATTCATAAAGTACAACTTACACAATGGCTATACACATTAGTCTTCTAGATTACTCTTCAATGCGGTTCTTTCTGCAATAACAGATGGCAGGTAAAATCAGATATCTTGTTAACACAAAAGTTACCCAATATCACTGATGAAACCGGAAACCTTACAACTCGTCTTCGGAGGCAGAGGAATTGTGCTGCTGGTGAATTTAACCCTTAATACCTAGGCTGTTAAGTAGGGATTGACATTAATGAGAAAGTATTGTCTTTTTAAAATGCATTTTGATGTTTTAACGGTTGGAATCTGGTCTGGCTGTAATAAAAAGTTTCTTTGTTTGAGCAAGCACTACATCTTGAAGTCCAACCTACTTCACCTCACAGGGTTTTGCTGGGGAAAATAGGAAGAGGGAGTTGCAAACATCACCATAAACAACTGAATAAAAAGCAGAATCAAAACCTAAGTAATCAACCAGTGCTCATTGGTTACCTTTTAGGGAAAAATTCCCAGCACAAAAATGTGTTTTTTTATTCCCAGGAGGTGGAACAGAAACTGTTGCACGGGAACTTCCAGATGGCTCCTACAGTCTGCATGGTTTCAAATGGTTCACATCAGCTGCTGATTCAGACATGACGCTGACATTGGCAAGGATCGTGGGCCCTGATGGGCAGATAAAACAGGTCAGATTCCCAGGTCAACCCAAAGAATATGGAACAGTAGCTTGCAAGTAGTTGCACGGTGACTAATGTCCGAATTCCAGCTCTGTTTCTTTGGTCTCACGCGAGCAACTTTTGTGTGGCAGGGATCCAGAGGCCTCTCTCTCTTCTACCTGAAAATATATGAGGATGGGAAGCTGAATGGCATAAAAATACAGAGGCTGAAAGAGAAGCTGGGCACAAGGGCGTTGCCAACTGCAGAGCTGTTGCTGGATGGAGCTCGAGCACATCTGGTAGGAACCACAGAGAAAAGTATTTCCTCCATTCAGTACATTGAGAGGAGCACAGAGACTAGCCTAGAAAAGGATTAAAGATCTAAGCATTCACAACAGACAGTTGTTCAGGCTCTGCATGAACACTTCTGAGGAGTGGAAAAGCTACACAGGGGAAGATCCTCACCTCTAGTGTCTGGTGCGGCTTGCTTCAAAAGATTTCTGTTGTTTTTAAAACTGTTAGTGGGGGGAGGGAGCCTGAGACTTCTGAACAATGGTCCCAAAAACTTTAGACACCAGAGGATGGCACCATAGGCCTTTTTGGTCCATTCAATAGCAACCATGGTTGTAGCATCCTATGTTGCTCCTTTGCTTGAATTGTGCGTGCTCAACTTTATGGTCCATCTGATCTGCAGACCTTATACATTTTTAGAATTACTTATTTAAATTGTTGGTTTGTAGGTCCAGTCTTTCTAGCTTTGCTTCAAACCAAATGCTCTTCTCTTTCTTGGACCCTGAAAAAATTATTTAAGAATTTTGTTTCTTGCAAATGTATCAGTATTGCCCATTTAATTGTATTTAAGTTTTTAAGGGGAGGCAAATCAAATAGTTTGAAGCTGTTCCTTGATGCTTTTCAGATCTCTATGGAAGGCCAGGGGATTCCTTACATCGTCAACATGATGAACATCACTAGGATCTATAATGCTGTGTCTGCAGCAGGAAGTATGAGAAGGTGATTTTCAAGACTAAAAAGTGGAAGCAACTAGGAAAAAACTATATCTGGAAAAATTAAAAGCAATTCAGTTCTATGGTATTTCAAGGATAGTTAGGAAAACTTAAGTGTGAACAATCGGAAAAAGTAGTTTGGCATGTCCTAAATTTCAAACTGCTAGAGATGTGATGATATCTGAAAATGTTGGCCAATTTTTATCTATTTATTTATTATATTTTTGTCAAGCATGTATTAGATAACAAATATAATTAGAACATGATTATGATTACATGAAATAGGTACAAATAAAAGGACAGGGACGGTAGGCACATTGATGTGCTTATGCACGCCCCTTACAGACCTCTTAGTAATGGGGTGACGTCAACAATAGACAGTCTAAGGTTAAAGTTTTGGGGGTTTGGGAAAGAAAGCACATTTCTTGCAGACTGTAAAGGATTACTCAGGCATCTTAACTGTTTCAACATCTTCATGCACTTATCTGCAATGTTTGTTTTAAGCAAAAAGAATATGCCCAGAAAAATATCCATTTTATTCTCCAATATCGGAAGCATGTTTCAGAGTGGAAGGATTGTTCCTGTAGTCTCTTTAATGAAAAATTGAATTAACTGTACCACCTAGAAGTTGGATTGATAGAAGAAGTTTCTATCCCTTCAATATATAACATTATATATTGACTTCCATGATATCAGAAATAATACAGGTCTCCTATGAGAGCAGGAGTTTGGACTAGATAAGCTACAAGGTTCTTTCCAACTCTGTTACTGTTATACAGTGTTATGCCTTAATTAAAGAATGAAATTAAATTCTGGGAAATAGCAGAAATAAATTTGAAGTAGGACCAAAGGCAACAGTTAATCCCTGTGGCTGGCTTTGTTCCCATCCATAGAATTGTCGATTTGGCACGGGATTACGCCACCAAAAGGGAAGCCTTTGGAAAACCTCTTAAAGACCACCCTTTGCACATGCAAACTCTGGCACGAATGCAGGTAACCACATGCACTCTTGAGTCCAGGTGTACTTGGGAAAGATTCAAGCATGTTGTCCTGAATTTGTCCAGGAACTTGCCACATACAGGGAAACTGCCATTGCCACCCATAAATCCTGCTTTGTAGTTTACCATGTGATTATTGCTCCAGGTAGTTGTAGAGGGAGGAAGCAGGAGCTGGAAGGGAGGAAGTTGTAGTCAGCCTCAAAGTGCTGGTTTTGCTCATACAAACTGCCTTCTCACTTGTGCAGGTGCAAAGCCAAGCAGCGTTCCTGCTGGCGATGGAGCTGGTGAGACTGCTTGGCCTGGAAGAAACGAAGGCAGCAACGGAGCAGGAGAAGCACATGCTGAGGCTGCTCATCCCTCTCGCTAAACTTTATACTGCAAAGCAGGTCACACTCAGTTTGATACCATGGGATAAGCCATGGTGTTCCCGACTGGCAAAGAGGGCACCTCAACAGAGCAGATGTTCATGAGAGCTGAGGGGAGGAAAAATCTGTGCAGGCTGTTATATTTCTGACTGGGTGTTTGAGTCTCCCAGATCAAAGACTCAGGAATCCTTGTCAGCCCCTCTTCCCCTAACAACATTTATTCAAAGGCATCAGTTTTTGTCACAAATTTATGAAGGCAGGTGCCTTTGAATGAAATGGATTTGTTAGAAGAGGAGCTAATGGGTTCCTGGTTATTTGGTTTGGCTGAAGCTCATAAGCAGACAGACCCCTGAATCTTCATGTAAATGTGGTTGATGTGTCTTTCCTGCCTTTAAAGATCAAATGCACAAAACAAAAACATTCAAATATTTATGTATCTGGTGGGCTGTTGTTTGTGCTTCTCCCAGCCTGGCATATTTGTTGGATGTGTAAACAAGTCAGTTTGTATTTCAGGCTATCGCTGTGGCCTCAGAAGGCCTGGAGTGTTTCGGAGGACAGGGCTTCATGGAAGACACAGGCCTGCCTGTTATTCTTCAGGATACCCAGGTAAAGAAGCACTGGACTTTTTTTTTTTGCTTCTTCTACAGCCTTCTTTGTTGCAGCCTGGTGCTATTTTAGGGAGAAAAAGCAGGAAGAGAAACTTGCACCTTAGTTCCTTTTGTTTCACCTTTTCTTCCTGATACAACAGTATTGGGAAACTTTGGGACTGTTATACCTAGTCAGCCCAACTTACTGCTCCAGGTTGGTGTTCTGGCATCTGTTTCTTGAGCTCTGCTTCCCTTTCACTGCCAGGTGCTATCAATCTGGGAGGGAACCACGAACATCCTGTGCCTGGATGTTCTGCGCTGCATCCTCAAGAGCCAAGGAAAAGTGCTGGATGTCTTTTTCTCCACTGCCCGGGTAGGCACCAAAAAATGAGTTTCTCATACCACCTATAAATGTTAACATTTCAAATGCACCTCGTAGGAGCAATAGGCTCAGTCAGCCTCGTGTAACATTTTACATGTTGTTGACATTGATGTGCTGCTATTGCCAGTTCAGAACTCACTTCGATGCAGTTAGCAGTCTCTTTCATCTTGTTCATAGTTAACAGAAATTGGTTCATCAGAGAAATTGGTTTTTTAAGTCGCGCAGTCCAAATTTAATGCCGCTACTTATGGTATTTTGCCTACAGTCAGGGTGAAAAATATAACTTTCATCTGCCATAATAGAAACCAGTCCAAGGGTCTTAAATCTAAAGCACAGGCAGATCCACAGACTTCTAAAAATGACAGTTCCATAACAACATTTAATGTGTCGGAAGAAAAAAAAATTAACATATGATTGGGAAGGAATTGTATTAAATAAATTTGAGCTAAATGCAAATGATTTAAGATCAACTCTACTAGTCCCACCCACAAATTTGGGGTAGGTAACCCTCAAAAGACCAACACAGTCCTTAGCCTGAACAAAGTTGTGACACTGATCTCCATGGTACTTAGGTCACCAGCTCATTTTGAGATGCCACTAAACATATCCTTATTTTGTTTGCAACCATCCCTGGGGGGAAATAGAGAATCCTATTTTCAGAGAAGTAGCAGCCTAGTAACTTCTTTTGCTAGCCGGACGTACTGTGAGTTATTAGGTGTGTTTGTTCTGGGGGTCCTTGCAGGCCAAGTTGGAGGCAGCTACTCAGCAGTCCGAACTGCAGGCTTCTGTGCAAATAATTCAGAATAATCTGCAAAAACTCAAGCAGTTTGTTCGAAGAATGGACTCAAAGGGAGAAACTGGCTGGCAGCTTGCAGCGAGAGACTTTTCCTATACTTTGGCATGGACCTATGAAGGTAATGAAATAATTGCCTCAAACATCTTGTGTTTCCTTACCACAACAATCATCTCCAATGGTTGAATGTTGCTCAGAAAGACTCTGAATGATAATCCTCTGAAACAGCCCAGCATTCGGGGTTTGTATGCAGTGCTTATAAAAGGACAAATATTTGCCAGCACCAAAAGCTCTTGCTGTAAGTTGGAGCAGACAGGAAACCAAAACTGATTCCAAGCCCCATAGCTGATGGCAAGCAGGCTAATTAGAGCATCATTAAAAACTAGCCTGTGATATGTGCAGCAGCCCCGAAGGTGGCAGTGATGTGCTACTGTTCGAAATCTAAGAACACCAAAGATAACAGTGCAAGATTGAATCGATCCAGGAGGCAGGAAAACCCACAGATTTTGAGCTGGGATTAAATTTGACATCAGCAAAATTCATCTTCTCTTCGATAAATGGGATTTGAAGCAGTGCAACCCTTGGGGTTTTAAGTCAAGAGCTCAGCCAAGCCTCTTATTTGTTGCCTTTAGCTGTTGCATCACCTTCCTCAGCATACTTCTATTTAACAAGCTCAGTACTCTTTCCTAATTCCATAGCTCATGCTGTGAACTGTTCTCCCCAAATCCAAGCTTGGCAGCGGCAAAAGAAGCAGCAGGAGGACCTTTCTTTAAGAGAAAGTGATTCCTGGAATGCCATTAATGGGGATTAATCAGAAGACTTTAAAAGGATCTTGCTAATTATTCCCCACAGTGGAGAATTCCCCATGTGGTCAAGTGTGGAGCTGATAGATCTCATTCGGGTGATGGGTCAGAAATGCCCATAGACTGTGTATTTAATTTCCACAGGAGTCCTTCTACTGGAGCATGCCGCCAGGGCTGGTGCATCAGACACAAACATCTATGCTGCTCAGAGGTATTCATTAAATCTAACAACAAAGCCAAGACTGAGAAACCCAAAAAAATTGCACACACTAACGTGGGAAATGCACATCCTGACTTGCATATGCACACGCCATTTAAGTGAGCGGCAAGGACTTGTGCACACTGGCCGCTTGCATGGAACATCCCCTCTCCCTCCTCCCCACCGGTCCACAAAGCCGGCAACATTGGGAAACTCTGTTCTAACTGGTTGTGTGAACAAGTTCCCTTCCTGGGTTCTGGGGAAATCATTCACCTCTGTCCTAATAAGGGGGTATGCAATAATTTGTTTACACCAACTCAAAAACAGCCAACCAGTTTCTCCAATATATGTGTGTGTGTGTGTGTGTGTGTGTGTTTTTAAGTTTTCGCGGGTACTTACATGTGTGCTGTTCAGCTTCCTTCCGGTATTATCCCACGTCATTGTAGTGCTTTTAAAGTTATGGCAACGTTTCAGCAGAATCTCATCTGCCATCATCAGGCTTCTGAATTGAGTTTGTATACGAACTCCTGATGATGGCAGATGAGATTCTGCTGAAACGTTGCTATAACTTTAAAAGCATTATAATGACGTGGGATAATACCCGAAGGAAGCTGAACAGCATAAGCTCAAGGCTTAATCAAAGCTTTGTGTTATATTCTTATTGAATGTTGATTGTCACAGATCTGCATCAGTAGTTAAGATGTGCCATCACCTTTCAATCATAAGAACAGGAAGCAATGTTCAGGTAGATGGGTCTGAAACTAAGAAATCCCGTTTTAATTTGAAGACGGAAGGCTTTCTTCTCTCTTCTACAGGTGGTGTCAGGAGGATGTCTGCCTTGTGGACAGAGAAGAGAAGGCTGGTTCTTACAACTCTAAAGCAGTTTCCCTGGATAAATCTTTGGTCTATGATGGGTATTCTTCTCTGAGAGGAAAACTGTAGTAATTAACAGCTGATCACTAATAAAATAAAGGACAGGAATACAAAATTAAATCCATATTATTTAACAGGAAAAATAATATATCTGGCTTTCCACAGTCCTTGGGTAATGCTTTATACCCAAAGTGTACTGGCAGATGCTCAGTATTATGGCATTCGACTCTCATTTTTACCATTTGACTACCTGTAGTGATCTTGGCAAGTTTTATTTTCTCAATTAAAAGTGATTTTTAACAGACTACTTCCATCTATATAAATGGGTGTGAAATTAAAATTGTTTTCATTATTTGTACAAAAATGTCATGATGAACATATCACTGTTGCTATCTGACACCTGTGATAAAGGTCTTGAAATATTGAATATGGAAGCTTAAAACTTTTTTCTTTCTCTTTTAGATTGTAAATTTTCTTTTGTGATTCAGAACAATGTGGATTTCATGTTTCTTTTTCTGTTCCATTGTGCTTTCTTTTTTAAAAAGTGTTAAAGAAGAATTACACAGAACCTTTTCTAAATTTCTGTTTATGAATAATAGATTAAAAAAAAGAATTTCTATGCCCCTGCATACTTTGAATAAAGAAATGTCTGGCTTGCGAATAATTAATTTCTTCATAATTAACAAACTATATTAACTCTGGTTTTCCCTGGTTTCCATAACTCCCTTTGCACTTGTATATTATGAAATATACCCTTTCCATAACTCTCTTTACACTTGTATATTATGAAATTGATTCAACATACTGGTATCCTGGGCTAAACAACTAAACCCAAATAAATGAAGACAGATGGATTATTGTTGTAGTTCGAGCTTATTTTCTACCATTCTAATCATTCTATTTATGATTGATTCTCTTGATGCCATTAAAGATAATTTGGGGTCCTGGGGCCAGAATATGTGGGACAATTAAGTCAAGAAACGGGCTCCATATATGCAAGGACTACTATCTACATAATTTATAGTTCTGCCTTTGCTAAGAGCTGCCCCAACCAGCTGTCAATGCTTTGCTGGGGGTCCAGTGAACATTGTTTTATTTTTTTACATGCTAACAAGTTTTGGATCTTCAAAATTCTTTGGCTGTTTTATGTGAGACAGGTTTGGGCCACCACACTGGAGACAGCTCTGGAGGCTGCCAAAAGGGAGGTATGGCCTGTTCTTATTCCAGAGCAATCCCAGTTA
Organism: Laticauda colubrina; assembly: GCA_015471245.1. Lineage (NCBI taxonomy): Eukaryota > Metazoa > Chordata > Lepidosauria > Squamata > Elapidae > Laticauda > Laticauda colubrina. The sequence goes on from BLBF01014907.1 coordinate 8,263, forward strand.
AGGCAGCAAACATGGTTACCTTCTAAATAGCAGGTTCCATAAGAGCTTTCGGGAAAGAGACCTCGCAGGTAACTGATGCAGGAAATTGAAACTGCAAGCAGCCTTTTCACCAGAACCAGGGACTCTTGCTCAGAAGCAATTCGGCTTGGAAAGAGGGCCGTTTCCTGCATCATACAAAAAGGAGTTGCACATCTGTTAAGAAAGCAAATTTAAAAACAAATCCCTATTTTCTTTCTTAAACATTTTATTCATCTGGGGTTTCATATTTTCAAGGTTTTATGCTTGACTGATATGCATGATTTGGGCAGTAGCCATATTAATTTAGAGAGCTGGCTTTTAGGTCACAACCTAAAGGAAGAGGAGACAGTTCTATGTTTGAAATAATTTTTACATTCAAGCAACGTGCATCCAGCTTGTGCTTATCCTTTGATCTGTTCATCATTTATGAGCACAAATTGCCATCAGCACCCTCCTGGATACGAGTTTCTTTCGTCCTCTGCTTCTGCCTCTGAAATATCTCGGAATTTTTCTTCTTTCAAACTCTGCATTTTATGCATTGCTGTCTTTGTTGCATTTTTCATTCTTAACTCTCTTTTTGTAAACTTTTACATCTTTATTTTAAAACATTTAAGGGACAAAATAAATGGCTGGATAAAATGTAACAGAAGACAATAAGGAAGGACTGTGTAGCTTGAATATAAAACATGAGTCAATAAACAAAATGTCACAATTGTCAGAACATTCTGACTCAGTTTTGAGGGGATTGTTTGTTTTTATTATTGTTTTAAAGGTTTAAACATTTCTTTCAAAACATTTAAAGGGCAAAATAAAGAAGACAAAGCCAAAAAAGACATTATGGGTGAAAATAAATCTAATTGAAAATAATTTGACATGTTTTCAAATTGATTTTTAAATCAATTCATGTTATACCCTAATTTGTTTTTAAATCAAAGCAAGTGAAGAGAAAAAATGTTTTCAGTAATAGTTTAAGGGGAGGTGACGGGGAAAAAAAACGTTTCATAATAATTTAAGGAATAGCCAATTGAGAAGAAAATATACTTTATAGCAATAATTTAAAAAATAGGGAGCTATAGAATGAAAGGCTCTTTTTGACAATAATTTAAGGAGCAGGCAACGGAATATTGATTTATTACAAATAATAAAATGGAAAAAAATGAGAGTAAACTTCAAAACGCTCTGATTTTGACCTGAAGAGGGAAGCCATCTTGGTCCACCATCATTTCCCTCAGGTGCCTCATCCCTCCCCCCATCTCTGCCTAGGCAGTTCTGCTCTGTCTCTCATTTAGCTCTTTATTTCTTTTTCTTTTATTTCTTGCTATTTATTGCCTCTCACATTCTCTCCTGGGCTCTGAGCAGCCTATAAGCCTTCCAACAGAAAGATTAAAATAGCTAAAATAATTTTTATTCTGTAGGGAGTTGGGTATTGACTGGACTCCCTGCTTCTCTTTCTTTGGAGCATCAAAGCTTTTTTTCATTTTATTTGGGAGACAGAAAGTGGCCCAATTGGTAAAATTCTGTTTTTTTCCTCTCTCTCTCTCACTCTGCCATCCCCACTTCTGTTTAGTTATGCCTCAGATGAAGCTCTCTCTTCAGCTGAAGCAAGATAAAAAATTTGGGTGGGAAAAGGCAAAATATTATATTTTTTTAGTGAATGAAGCACACAAAATATTATTATTTTTGCTTCTTCTGTCAGATCATACCCCGCTTTTGCCTTTCTGATCTGTTATTAAAAAAAAACCCTCAATAATTTAAGGAATAACTAATTGAAGAGAAAATATACTTTATAGTAATAATTTAATGGAGAACTGAAAAAAAAATGACTTTTTAAAAACAATAAGGGGCAAGAATAAAATAAAGAAAATGACACTAACTTTTCAAAGAGCTCTGAGGTGATTTTGGAGGCCATTTTGATCCATCCATCATTTTTGCCTCTGACATCTCATTCCTCCCTCAGCCCTCCCCGGGCAGCTCTCCTCTCAGGCACCTTTTTAGCTTTTTATTTCTTTTTATCTTATTTATTGCCTATTCTGTTCTCCCCTGGCTCAGAGCAGGCTATAAGCCTCCCAACAGAAAGATTAAAATAGCTAAAATAATATTTCTTCTTGTAGGGAACTGTATACTGACTGGGCTGCCTGCTTCTTTCTTTCGTTGGAGCATCAAAACACTTTTCAATTTATTTGGGAGGAAAAATTGGCCCTATTAGTAAAATTCTGTTTTGTTTTTTTCCTCTCTCTCTCACTCTGCCATCCCCACATCTTTGTAGCTCAGAAAGCATTTCTTCCTTCCTATTCTTCTTCCTATAGGAGTTGGCTACCGACTGGGCAAGCAGCTTTTGTCTCTCTTTCTTTTGAACATCAAAACTCTTTTCATTTTATTGGGGAGGCAAAAGGTGGCCCAATTAGTAAAATTCTGGGTTTTTTTTTTTCTCTTCCTCAACCTTAAACCTCATGTGAAACCAGTTCAGGGGAGAAGCTGTTTGCGCATGCTCTATGGAACTCTTAATTAGAGAAGGTTGTTGGTTAACCATCAAATAAAGTTCTATTCTGAACTCAAGTAGGACAAAAAAAATGGATCCAGTTTTGGTCACCACAATATATAAGAAAGATGTTGAGACTCTGGAATAAGTGCAGAGAAGAGCAACAAAGATGATTAGGGGACTGGAGGCTAAAACATAGAAAGAAGGGTTGCAGGAACTGGGTATGTCTACTTTGATGAAAAGGTGGACTAAGGAGGACATGATAGCAATGTTCCAGCATCTCAGGGGCTGCCACAAAGAAGGAGTCGAGCTATTCCCCAAAATACCTGAGGGCAGGACAAGAAGCAATGGATGAAAACTAACCAAGGAGAGAAGCAACCTAAAATTAAGGAGAAATTTCCTAACAGCAAGAACAATTTGCCAGTGGAACAGCTGATTGAAGTGAAATCCTATCCCATTTCAGACAACTGGCTGTCCAATCTCTTCTTAAAAACTTCCAGGGTTGGAGCATTCATAACTCCTGGAGGCAAGACATTCCATTGACTGTTGTCAGGAAGTTTCTCTTTATCTCTAGGTTGCTGCTCTCCTTTATTAGTTTCCTTCCATTGTTTGTTTTCTTCGGGTGCTTTGGAGAATAGGTTGACCTCCTATGGCAGAGGTCTGCAAACTTGGCAACTTTACGACTTGTGGACTACAACTCCCACAATTCTCCAGCCAGCTAATCTGTCTGAGGAATTCTGGGAGTTGAAGTCCACAAGTCTTAAAGTTGCCAAGTTTGGCGACCCCTGCCCTATTCTTTGGGGCAGCCCCGGAGATTTTAGAAGGCTGCTGTCATGTCATCCCTGAGTCTTTCTTTTCATCAGATTTGACATACCCATTTCCTGCAAACATTCTTCGTATATTTTAGCTTCCCCTAATCCTCTTTGTTGCTCTTCTCTGCACTCTTTCTAGAGGCTGAACATCTTTTTTTAAAAAATAAATAAAACAAAAACATCGTGGCGACCAAATGGGTGCATTTTTCCAAGGGTGGCTTTATCTCCGTTCGCTTCTTCCTTGGGCAGACTTCGGGGAGCCGGCCCTGCGACTGCAGAGGCGCTGCAAAGATTGCCCGGCTCCGGCTTTTGCCCCCTTTTACAAGGGGGAAGGATGAGTCGGGGGGCTTCCCGCCACCCCGCAGCAAAGAACAGCCCGAAGAGTTACCTGCAAATCGCTAGGCGTCCCCGCCCCCTCTCTTGGCCCAGCCCAGAGCCCCTCTCGCAACGTCCCCGGAGTGGAAGAACTGCCTGAAAACTCGCGATCCTTTTCTCTCGCACTCGCACCTTCCCTGAACCGTGAGAACCTCCCCACCCCAACCCGGGGCACCCGCCTGTCCCAAACCCGTGTAGAAACGACCTGCCGGAGGGCAAAACTGGACCCCGGCCGCCGGGGCACTTCTCCAGCGGAAGCCTTTGCGGGAACCGGGAAACTGCGGGGCGCTCGAGGGTGCCAGGGTGCAAACATGGAGGCACCTCGGATGGGGAACCCCTATCTGGAAGACCCCTTGCTCCAGGGATACCTGAGAGCCCATCTGCCCGCCCAGGTGGGTGAGCGTCGGACGGGGACTCGGCGGTGGGGGCCGCAGGGCTGGCTCGGTGCTTTTTCGCCGCCTTTGCTACCTGTGGACGCTTCCTCATCGCTTTTGCTCCTCCGCTCCCTGTCACTCCGGTCCATTGACCGGCCAGGGACTGGAAGGTGAGATGCGCACCCGGTTGGGAATCCTCGCACGCCCGGGTAAGGGGATGGACTAGAAGAGCTCGGAGGCTCCTTCTAATGGTTCTGTGACAGAACCAAGGGCGGTGGAAAGCTCCAATTCTCTGCAGTTTAGATTTTTGGAGCACTTCCCACTTGCTGTTGTATGGCAAAAAGGGGAGAAATTAAAATACCTGGAGTGGCGGACCCTTCCCTGTTCCTGGGTCTAGAGCAAAAGGTGCTCCCTTGCCTTAGGAGCCAGAGTAGCCTTTTCCCCCTAGCATCTCCCATGCCTTTTCCAAGCACAGCTTGCATCTTTTTAATGCTGAAGATTAAGAAAACAGAGCCTTCTTCTCTTCCTGACAGAGCCTTAAGTCATATGAAAGGCTATTTCCCTAAACTTTAATCTCTGCCTTTTATGTAAGAGTGTCCCCTCCAACCTTCTTCAAAGGGGTGCTACTGTACAATTCTCTTCCCCCAGCCAGCTGGTGTGAGGTTACAAAATAGGACAGGACAGTTTACATCATGTTGGGAAGGAAGGAAAACTGGCAGAAGAATATTAAATCAGTAGAAATTGATAAGGGACTTAATATGCTGGGAAAGGGGGAAATTGAGTTTCCATGAAAAGAGCTCCATCTCCTCTTGAGTTATGATGGCAGAGTTGGAGTCGTGTTTTTCCTGAAGTAGTTTTAAACTTTGATATTTCCATTTTTGGGGACCCTGTCATAATTTTGAACACTCACTGATTAAGTCCTTGTTCATTAAGTGAGGACTACCTTGAGACTATGCTGTCTCTGCTGTTTATTCAGACAAATTGTGTAATGCAATATTATCAAAAGGAAAAAATCTTTAAGCAAATACCTTTGGCATATATATGTTGCATACCATTGCTTATCTGAGGGAGATGGGCAGTTAGCAAATAGGAGAATGGAATGGAATGTTTTCATGAACATCCTGATTCTGGAAACACAAATTTGCAGCCTTGAAAAAAACAGCAATGATCCAATTCACTTATTAGATTACAGCAATAGGGTTTCAATATGATACAATACCATTGCAAACAAATTATACAAAAACACATCTTAACTTGTAATATCTACAAGTTGAGCACCTGTGGTCCTTTTAATGTTGCAGTTCACACCATTTGCCATGGTGGCTAAGGCTGTTTGAAGTTTCTGGCTCAATCACATTGAGTGAGTGACAATTTCTACCACCTTTACCTTATGTAGTGCAACCTCAAAATTGTTAAATCATTATGTACAGCAAATGTCACACATTTTGTAATATTCCACCACAAGTAAACCATCCATATCATAGCAGCTCAAAGGTTATAAGTCACTTTTTCCAAGGCCTTCATAACTTTGAAATGTTGTTAAACAAATGCTTATAAGCCAAGAACTAGCTGTACATTTAATGTACTAACATTCTATATTTGTTTTTTCCTCCAGTTGCCCAAAGACAAATCATGCATTAGATTCCCACTCAGGCTAAAGAGCTAAACAAGCTCTGGAAGCCTTGGGAGAATCACCAAAAACTTTGATTCTTATATCCCTTTTCAATGCTGTATTTTCATCAATTCTTTTACCCAAGGAAAGGATGGGAATGCAGTGAACTGAGCTTGAAACTGAGCTCATATATATTCTGAGCGTTCTTTAGGAAAGACACTGAGAGGCAACTTGGTTGCTCTAAGAACTAACCACAAACTTAGCTTGTTTGAAGAAGCCACACCGGATGAAACTGCTGGCCACATAAGAAAGAAACCATCAGCCCTTCAACTTAGCTTCTTTTGTTCCTTTCAAAATGACCTTCTAGTTCCTGTCCTACCCCTCTTCATGTTCCATATTTATGCATTGACCTTCTAGGTGTTTGCCGAGGTGAACATTGATCTGGAACGGTTTGGAGCTCGTGTGAGAGAGGAAATTGACTTCTTGGGCCGTGAGTGTGAGCTAAACCCTCCTAGATTATTGCATTTTGATGCCTGGGGGCAACGTGTGGACCAAGTGACCACCTGCCGAGCCTGGAAGAGGCTGAAGGACATCTCTGCTGAGGAGAGCCTTGTGGCTGAAGGTTATACAAGGAGATATTCCAGTTGGAGGTACTGCTGAGATTTATGGGAGCTATGCAAAGCCATGTGAACCTGTTTGGGTCTCTCTTGCATATTCTTGAATCCTAGCATGGCTTAAAGTTTGGTGGGGTTTTTGTTTAATAATAACTGATTAAATCCATTTTATTAAAGTCCATTAAGAGTTATCAGAAACAACAACATATATTTTAACCTAATAACCTAACCTTATAGTCCTTTCTTTTCTGGTCAACAGGAGCTGTCTGCTTTACCAAAGTACTTTTTTTTTGAGCAGGCAGGCCTCCCTGCACAAAACTATCTCTACATTTCAGGGGGTATTAACTCCAGCATGTTGCAGTCCTCTGCCCAAGCAGTTCTGAAGGGCTGATGTAAAAAAGTTCCATATGAGCTGAAACTATAGCTGACATCCTGTTGTATTGCCCCCTCTATAAGGACTTATTTACTAGAGTAAATATCCCAGAAATTTCAGTCTCTTTTACATACAACTACTATTATTGGATTGGTATAATATAGTAGCCCTGAACAAAGCTAAGTTTTGCGACACTTGTCTTTCAAATTAAGCGGTCCTTGATCACCTATTGATGATTTTATCCATCAGTTGTAATACTGTATATTACTACATAATGTCCTGTCCTGTTTTATTTTAAAGTTTAATTTTTGTCCTGCTGCTTCTTCTCACTTTTAGATGTTAGGTCTTTTATAATTTTAACTTTTTATTTTATCATCTACTATGATAAATTTCACACACACACCACTCTGCTTGTACTGGTCTACTACTACAATAAACTGAATTGGTAACTGCTTTTTGGATATTAAGAACCTTCAGCAGTTTCCAGAAGTGATTAAAAAAAGGATGGATGCAAACCCAATCTCCCTGTGAAGCTGGCAAACCATGGCTTGAGTGAAGATGGCTTGGCTCCCAGGGCTCCAAACCTGTGGGAATCTATTCTCTTCTGGTCTCCTGGTGGGGAACTGTATTCAGAATACATGTGGGTGATCACAAGTCCTTTCTTGTTCAGAATTCCAGACAGGAATTTTGAGAAGTTGGCTCCTTCCTCATTTGCTGCAGTCATGGGCTCTGCTCTCTCTGTTCTTCAATTCACCAACAGCTTCCTTGGTTTCCTTTCAGTTCCCTTCTTTTTCAGTTTCCAACGTTTCAAATCTGCCATATAGGCATTTGGGGAGGAATGCCAAATACACCTTTGTGTATTTTTCTTTTCACAGCCGTGTTTATCAGATTGCCAAGGTGTATCTTTTTATGCCCTTTTCTGCTTGCTATGGATGCCCTCTAGCCATGACTGATGGAGCAGTAAAAGTAATTGAGGTAAGTCTTATGCTGCATCACCTGTAAAGTCATGGAATAAATTATTAACCAATCCATTATACTCCACTTAGAGACAAACAACCTACTGTCCAATAAACAATTTGGTTTCAGGAAAAAACTATCCTGTAATCTGCAACTCTTACACTGCAAAAACATATGGACTACACAACTCGATCAGGGCAAAGCAATAGACACAATCTACATAAACTTCTGTAAAGCCTTTGATTTAGTGGTACATGACAAACTACTCCTAAAACTAAAATCTTATGATATCTCTGGACAACTGCATAACTGGATAGAAGCATTCCTGTCAAACAGACAGCAAATGGTCAAAATTGGGAGTGTCCTATAAAAATCTGTCCCTGTCAATAGTGCTGTCCCCCAAGGCAGTGTTTTAGGACCAACTCTCTTCATATTCTACATAAATGACCTCTGTGTTCATCTTAAGAGTAACCGCGTTCTTTTCACTGATGATGTAAAGCTGTTCAATACCACAGACAACACTGCTACCCTTCAAAAAGATCTTGACTATGTATCAGAATGGTCAAACAAATGGCAACTTCAAATCTCAACAAATAAATGCTCTATCTTACATATTGGCAAAAAAAATCAGAAAATACAAGCTGAATAGTCAAGATCTTGTTGATGATCCAAGCTCTGTAAACGACCTTGGAATACTCATCTCTAATGATCTAAGTGCTAGAGCCCACTGTAACTACCTAGCCAACAAGGCATGAAGAGTTGTTAACCTAATCCTACGTAGCTTTTTCTCTGGTAATATCACACTACTAACTAGATCATACAAAACATTTGCTAGACCAATACTTGAATACAGCTCATCAGTCTGGAACCCACATTACGTATCTGATATTAGCACAGCTGAGAAAGTCCAGAAATATTTCACAAGAAGAGTTCTCCACTCCTCTACTTGTTGTAGAATACCTTATGCCACTAGACTAGAAATTCTAGACCTAGAAAACCTTGAATTACGCCGTCTTCGGTCTGATCTAAGTATGGTATACAAAATCATACATTGCAATGTCCTACCTATCAATGAATACTTTGATCACACAATAGATACAAACTCAAGGTTAACCGCACCAAACTTGATTGAGGAAATATGACTTCAGCAACAGAGTGGTCAGTGTCTGGAATATTCTGTGGTTTCTTCCCCAAACCCCAAAAACTTTAACCTTAGACTGTCTACTATTGACCTCACTCCTTTCCTAAGAGGCCTGTAGGGGGCGTGCCTACCGTCCCAGTCCTATTGTTTCTTTTTATTTTTCTTGTATGTACCCATTTCATGTATTCATAACTACATATATAATATACCTATTATCTTGTAAAGCCCCTGTCACACTGCACCAACGGATGCAAAGAGGATGTAAAACGGACAAAAAAGCTTGCCATCCGTTGGTTAACGCGATGTATCCGTTCTGTACTCACTGCCTCCGTTTTGCTTCCTCTCTATCCGTCCAGCATCCATTTATGGACGTTTCATCCGCTCAGAAAGTTTTGAGCTGCTCAAAACTTTTTGCATGGAAAATGTATCCAATTCGTCCGTTCTGCATCCGCTAGGCATCCATTCTGCATCCGTTATATCCTCTAGGCATCCGTTCTGCATCCGCGCAACTCGCATCCGCTCGGACACAGGGAGGAAGCGGAACGGGCGCAGAACGGATGCAGAACGGATGCCTAGAGGATGCAGCACAGAAACAAACCATTTAAAACGGAAAAAACGTTCACAGAGGGGACCTATCTCAGATATTAAGGATGTCTAGAGGATGCCTAGAGGATGCAAAGGGACACCTATACTGCCTATAAAAAGGGGGAGCAACTCATCTGGATCTCACTTTCAGAACAGCAGCCCAGCTATGCAGACCTCTGCAGCCTTCATCTGACTCTTGCTCTTCCACAGCATCCAGTCATGTCCACCGTGGATCGTAACAAAGTCCTTTTGGCAGCCACCATCTTTTGCAACAGTGCGAAGCCATCTACAGGCTCTGTGAACTCTACTACGGGAAGAAAAAGAGGCAGCCAAGAAGCGTCTGGGTACGAAGATGGTTCGCCAGAAGAGCAGAGGACGGACTGTACAACAAGCTGATGGTGGAGCTAGGAACGAAGACACTCGTGCATTCCAGAACTTCATGAGGATGCCTCCAGCCGTGTTTGACGAAGTTGTGCAGCGGCTGACACCCAGGTTGACCAAGGCAAACACCAACTTCCGGCCCAGCCTGGAACCTGGGCTCAAGGTGGCACTCACTCTGCGCCACCTGGCCTCAGGGACCACCTATTGGAGCATGCAGTACAGCTGGAGGGTGCCACCCAACACCATCAGCATTGTGGTCAGAGAAGTGGTGCAGGCCATCATCGAAGAATACTAGGAGCTCCTCCAGTGTCCCACCACTGAAGAAGGCTGGAAGAAAGTTGCAGAGCATTGGTATCAGAAGTGGAACTTCCCCCACACCGTTGGAGCCATAGATGGCAAGCACGTGGCCTGCAAAACTCCAGCCAAGTCAGGGTCCACTTATTTCAACTACAAGGGCTTCTTCAGCATCGTCCTCTTCGCCATGGTCGATGCTGACTACAAGTTCATGTACATCGATGCTTCAGGCAACGGCTCATCTTCAGATGCCCAGGTATACAACGCCAGTGACCTCAAGGAGGGGCTGGAATGCAACCTCATCATGGGCTTCCCAGATCCAGACCCCCTGCCCAACGACACGCAAGATGTGCCCTACTTCATCGTGGGGGATGAAGCCCTACACCTCCAAATGCCTCACCCGTGAAGAGAGGATCTTCAACTACAGGCTGTCCAGGGCAAGGCGGGTGGTGGAGAACACCTTTGGCATCCTGGCCAACAGGTTCCAGGTACTTCTCACCACCATGCAGCATCGCCCAGAGACCGTGAGGAACATCGTGAAAGCTTGTTGCATCCTGCACAATCTCATGCGCACCCACTACCCAGTCTTGCAGAACAGGCTCATGGACCTCCAACAAGGCAATGGGGACATGGAGCCTGGGGAATGGAGGCAAGGACGAAACCTGATAGACACGGAGGATGTGCAAGGCCCCAACAGAGCCTCATGTGAAGCAAAGAAGCAGCGCAACCTCCTGAGACACTGGTGCAACTCCCCAGCTGGAGCAGTGGAGTGGCAAGACAGGATGATAGATGATTAATGGATGCTTCCTTCAGCCTGTCTCATCACACTGATGAGATTGGGCCATGTATGTTGGATGGGCCTACAGTGAACAGGGCATTTAATAAAGAGTTGTGTTTATGTTGACATGTGTGGATGATTGATTACATTGTTATTGATAATAAAGGGCCATAAGTGTGGCACCTGGGAGGGTGGACCATACAGTCCCACTATGGTCGCACTGGAGGTTTATCTATCCCACAGCTATTACCCATCCCACAGGTATCCTAACCCATCCCACAGCTATTACCCTTTCCAAAGGTATCCCTGCCCATCCCACTGCTATCTTAACCCATCCCACAAGCATGCAAAGGCTTAAACCATTTCTAAAAGTTTCCACCAAGATTAAAAGTTTCCACCAAAAAAAAGAAATGAAGCAAGTATGTGAATCAAAAATAGACTTTATTAACAAGAAGCTATAAAACAAAAATGAGTCTCTGGCACTCCTCTTGGTCACTCAGTCTCAGGGGTGAAGGGTCCAGGTGCTGTGGAGGTGGCTGGTGCTGGACTGCTTGTCTCATCCCCCACATCATCAGCTCCTCCAGAAGCAGAAGCAGCAGAAGCCCCAGCCCCAGAAGAGCGAGCCCGTGCTGCAGAAGCCCCAGCAGAACCAGAGTGAGGGCCAGGGGGCGGGATGGTAGCCCTGTCCCTCTTGCCAGTGCTGGCAGCAGATGGCTGAGGCTTGCTGTG